>JABFPJ010002358.1:0-19988 GCA_022817425.1 Gryon sp. ZL-2020
ACTAACGAGTTTTCCCATCGAGTTAGGCAAACATTTCTTCTATAAGTGATAGATACAATTATAAAAGGCAATATTTTTAGTATGATTTCAGTTTCTACTTCACACATTTCATCAAATTTTTATATTAGGAAATATAAAACAAGTTATTCCAATGAAATATAAATATACTTATTTTTAATATTGAAATATTAAATTTTACATTAAGCATATGGTACAATTAAAACAATGAATATTTATTATATTTATCTTTCATAAGTTGAACTGTTTTATATGAAATAAATTATAATAATATGTTTCACTATTTTTACTAATAATAATAAATATTACAATAATAGTAAAGAAATTCAAAACGTTTTTGAAAAAACATTAATATTTCGGAAAGATTTTCAGCTGACATAGATCAATTTTATATCACTTATTTTTAATTCCAAGCATTTAGACAAAACATTTGAAATCGATCGTTTTAGAATGCAATTTTCAAATGATTCGTTTTAGAATGCAATTTCGAGTTGTTCCTTTTTAGAATGACAATTTGAAATATGCTATTTTAGAATGAAAATTTGAAATCGATCGTTTTAGAATGCAAATCTGAAATGTGTCGTTTTTGATAGGAACCGTCGATTTAAATTATACATTAAGTATTTCAAAAGAAACAAAAAATATCCAAAAATATTAACTCGAAACTTATTATATAAACTATTGATATTAATGTTTTCATTTAAGGCCCGAGAAATGCGAGACTCTCGTCGCGAGGTTCACATTCAAGAAATTCGTGAACATCGCGATTCTCGCGGAATAATGGAGGAACGCGGAAGAATGGACGACGGGCGCCGACATCGCGCCGTGATGGAACAAATGCCTCAACCTGAAATAATGGAAAGATCCGAAAGCACGAAGCGCCACAAAAGACACAAACACGATCGAGCTCGAGAACGTGAAAGTCGTGACAAAATGGAACGAGAAGTGGCTCATCGCGAAAAACAAATTCGCGAGGCACTGGTTATCGATCATTACGACGAACAGAATATGGAAATGGAAGTGATTCCCATTGCTGAACCGAAACAGCCGAAGGTGATGACTGAACAGGAGTTGCGAAAAGAAAGGTATTTTTATGATTTGTTTTTGTGTTTTAAATTCTTTGTTACATAAACAATGAATTATTATTTTAGAATTTAAACTGATAAAAACTAAGTAATCATTTATATTTAAAAACAGTCATTCAAACATGCATTACAGACTTCTAGAAGCCGATCGAGAAATGGCACGAAGGAAGGAAGTTTCTCGTATCGAACTGGAAGCCCGACGATTAAAGCGAGGCGAAAAAAGGGCTCTGAGTCCGGATAATAATCAGGATCCGTCGATTGTCGATTTGTCGGACGAAAGTGTTAGTCCTATACAGTCTGACGATAACCGATCGAAATCTGGAGAGTAAGTATAATAATAAAATTATATTTCTTATTATAAAGTGCGTCACTTTTTCTCAGTAAAGTTTTTGTTCAGACTTAAAACGTAGAAATTAACTTTAATCAAAGTTGACAAAAATCATATTTTTGTCTGAGAAAATCAAAAAAATCTATTTATCTCTATCCTGAGACGTTATTTTCGAATTTCATTTGTAGTTCGCGACATTCATCCGACGAAGAAAGAAGTCCCCGCGAAAGATCGTCCGAGCGCCACTCCTCAGATTCATCCGACTCGAGCAGCGAAGACGATGACGACGATGATGATGACTCCAATGAATCAAAACACTCGAACGACGACGATTCTGGCGGCTCGGAATACAACAATCCAAGTCCCCTCTCAGTCGAACGCTTGGCGAAATCGGATCACTCAGACGGCGATTCTCCCGGACATGTGGACGTTAATGGCAGTTCCAAAGCCGTTGAAGAAAAGCCCGAAAAGAAGGAAGAACCCGAATTACCGCCATATTTACCAGCAATTCAAGGCTGTCGCAGCGTCGAAGAATTCCAATGTCTGAATCGCATCGAGGAAGGAACTTTTGGCGTCGTTTATCGCGCCAGAGATAAACGCACGGATGAAATAGTGGCTCTGAAAAAGTTAAAAATGGAGAAAGAAAAGGAAGGATTTCCAATCACGACTTTGCGTGAAATCAATACACTGTTAAAAGCGCAGCATCCCAATATCGTGACGGTGCGTGAGATTGTAGTGGGAAGTAATATGGATAAGATTTTTATTGTGATGGATTATGTAGAACACGATTTGAAATCACTGATGGAGACGATGAAGTTGAAGAAGCAAGTTTTTATTCCGGGGGAAGTTAAGTGTCTTATGCAACAGTTATTGCAAGCCGTGGCACATTTACACGATAATTGGATTTTGCATAGGGATTTGAAGACGTCGAATTTATTATTGAGTCATCGTGGAATTTTAAAAGTTGGTCAGTTAATAAAATATATATTAAATTATATATGTATTTAATGAAGATAATTATTATTGAACTTATTCTTACATTTTTAGTTAAATTAAGTTGCTAATGTTTTCTTGTTTTAATTTCGTAGGAGACTTTGGATTAGCTCGAGAATATGGATCACCTTTAAGAAATTACACGCCGGTGGTTGTTACGATGTGGTATCGAGCGCCAGAATTACTTTTAGGTGGTCAAGAATATAGTACTCCAATTGATATGTGGTCAGTTGGGTAAGTCAATAGAAAATTAATTCAAGATCTTACTTTTCTTTTAATTCAATTACTACTAATTTATTTGGATGAAATAATAATTAATTTACTGTCATCATTGTTTTTAGATGTATTTTTGCGGAATTACTTAGAATGGAAGCTTTATTTCCCGGCAAATCAGAGATCGATCAATTGAACCGCATTTTTAAAGAACTCGGCACACCGAGCGAAAAAATTTGGCCGGGATACAGCAAACTGCCGATGGTATCCAAAATACCGCTGGCACATTATCCAGTCAATAATTTGAGACAACGATTTAGTTTATCTTTATCAGATTTAGGCATCGATTTACTCAACAAGTATGTTAAATTAATATTTAAACTCATTCATCATCAATTTCTAAATTTTACATATAAATTGTTATTGCATTAATCCATATTAAAACTTCTGTTTTAAATAATTTTTGTAGATTTTTTACGTACGATCCAGCACAACGTATAACAGCAGAAGACGCCTTAAAACATCCCTACTTCAAAGAAAACCCAAAACCCATAAGTCCGGACATGTTTCCTACCTGGCCAGCTAAATCGGAACTCGGTCAAAGACAAGGAAACGCATCGCCAAAGCCACCAACCGGAGGCAAAGAGTATCAACAGTTGGAAGACGAAGCTGAGGAGGCTCTCAGTTCGTCAGGATTCCACATGGGAGCAGGAGAAACTGGCAGACAGCAGGCAATGGGTGGTGGATTTCATCTTAAATTTGATTAATCAAACGCATTTAATGACATATTAAGAATATATTGTAAAATATCTTTCTAAGTTTACTTAATAAAAAATATAAGAAAAATAAAAAACAGTGAATTTTGTTTTTGAACATCTAAATTTAAAAGAGAATCTGAATGAAAAGGATTTAAAAGACGGATTATAATACATATTAAATAATACAAATAAGATATTTAATTAATTAAAGCAATATTTATTTTTGCACAAATTAAATTAAGAATAAAAACTTAAGTTTAGCATATTTTAAATAAATTTACGTTAGTACACTCCCAAGTTTTTAATGTTTTAATTCAATTTATTTCGACACCAGGTCCACCAATTTGCGTCAACTTCACACCAAAACCATGTTCGCTTAATTTCTTCATAAGAGCTTGAATTTTATCTTCGGTGGTTTTGTGAGATATTAAGACGTACGCATAACCACCGCCTCCGGCGCCGGTGAGTTTTGCAGCAAATTCGTGATTTTTCGCTTCCATACAGATTGTGTCCAAAGCTGGATGAGATACTCCTAATGCTCTTAACAAATTTTGACAATCCTTAACATACATCTAAAAACCATATTATTAAATGAGAATTGTTTCAGAAATAAATCATGATTTAAATTAAATCATTTTACTTCTTCTCGTTACAAATTTAATCAACTTACTTCTAAATTTGAATATCCCTCATCAATCGAAGTCCCGTCATTCGACTCAATAATTCTTTTTATAGTTTCAAAAGCTCTTTTCGCCACGTCATCCAAGGATTCCATAATTTCTTCAAATACCTTAGGTTTTTCATCTTTCAAATTGCGAACTTTCTGCACCAAAATTTTCGTACTTCTCGAAACCTTTGTATCCACCAACAAAATACGAAATACTTTTGTACAAGGAAATCGCACAAACTGTTCGCCCTTTTTAAAATACAAAAGAGATCCATAGGTACAAATGCTGTTATCCAATCCAGACGGTGTTCCATGCATCAATTTTTCACAGTCAAACGCAAAATCATTGATTTCCTTTAAAAATTCCTCGTTCAATTCAGTTTTCTTATTTGAACTCAATTTAATTTTTGCATAATTCAAGAAACAAGCAGAAACGCAAACCGCAAAAGACGCGGAACTTCCCAAACCAGAGCCAATCGTTAGTTCAGTTTCCACGTGAATTTTCAACGGAGTAATTTTTAAATTGTTCTTTGCTTGGCAAACTTTGATTAGCAAAAAGAAGATAGCTTGCAAACATAGTTTTTGCGAATTACTTTCATAATCGATAGTTTCAACGAATTTTTCAACATGTGGAATGAATTTTGGATCTTGATGATTTATTTGGTTTTCGCCAGTGAAAAAGTAGTTTTCGATTGTCTTGATTTCGATGTTTTTGTCGATTTTCGTTTCTGGCAAGGACAAATGAATAAAAGTTTTGTCGGATGTTAGTTCGGAGAACGTTAAAGTTGTTCGCAGATTTATGCTGCCGGCGATGGCGGACTTTCCATAAACTACAGAATGTTCACCGAAAAGTATGACTTTTCCTGGTGCAGATACTTTGAATTCAATCATGATTTTGTATTTTACTTAACTTATATTTTTTTAAATGAAAATTGATGTTTATTGGGATTTCTGTTTTTCCCACTGTTCTGGAGTTAGTGTTTTTAAATTAAACGCGTGTATTTCTTTTAATTCCTCAGCTAAAATTGTGTTTACAAGTCTGTAAGAAAATTATTAGTTAATAACTGGATTTTGAATTGAATATTAAATGAAAAAGAATTCGGGTATTTTTGCAAACCTGTGCTGTTGTAGTAAAGGCTGTCCTTTAAATTTTTCCGAAACTATTAATGCGACGAATTTTGCTCCACAACCATCAGAAGTATCGGTAATTTCCTAAAGCAAAATTTAAAGTATATGAATAAAGTTGAAAATAACTTATTTATGCAATATTAAAATAAAAAATAACTATCAATAAAATATTATCGTATTATGTATTTAAATTATCTACGTTATTATTTCTAAATATAACACATAGTTACAAACTTGTTACACTTAAATAAAGTTATGCCTTCTGAATTACATTAACTTCAAATTAACTACAAATTTGATAAATACAAAAAATAATAATTTCATACGATTATTATTATTCAAATCACTTTTGTATTATAAGGAATAATCAGATTACATTAAATTAATATACCAAAAGAATACATTTAATTTAATTTGATTGTCACATATTTTTCAAAATATTTTAAAAATAATGTTGAGCTAAATATATGAGTAAAATTAAAAATATTTTCTGTTTTTTAATTATACAATTTTTTAATTTGAATATGAATGAATACTTACAATATGAATGGGTTCAAGTTCTTTTGACAACTTAACACGCAAGTCTTCTTCAGTATAAGGCATATTTATAGGACGCAAGTATCAATGAATCAAGAAACGATTTTACCGTTAGATCCGGTGAATGTAACCAACCTAACTCTGATATTTTAAAACTAAAATACCAGAAAAATGATTAAAATAATACAAATGTAATAAACACACAAAAATTATGTTACATGTTTTCATGAGAGAGAAATATATTTTTTATTTCAATTAAATTGTTTAATTATAAGATTAAAAATTAAAATCATTCAAATAAATTATTATTATTACAATTACTCTAATTGTTTAACTTAACCTATACAAACCAGAAATTTAAAGTTTAAAAAGCGAAAAATACATTAATTAATACATTTAAAGTACCAGCAAATAATTTAAACGATTAACTTTTTAATTAAAGTTAAAATCTAAAATGTTGCACTATTGAAAAATTTATTATTAAAATTATTTAGATATTTCAATTGTCATCAAATTAACGTACGTTTAAGGTTAGAATATCATAGTAAACAAGCATGTACAAAAAGCACAATTTATGCCGATAAAATCTGTCGCTGTTTTATCTTAAAACATTGAATTTAACGTAACAAAGTTTTTGGACATAAAATAAAATTATAATAATAAATAAAATAAGAATAACATTTTTTTATTTAATTGATCTACGTTTTTACAAAAGGATCAGCAATTCTTCTAAACACTGCCAAAAACTTATCGCCTTTATTTCGACTAACTTTTTGTCCTTCTTCGGTACTTTCATACAATTTTTCAACAATTGGATCGGTGGTCTGCAACAATGAAATAAATAAAGTAAATAAAAATAAGTTAAAAATTAAAAAATAAAACCAAATATCAAATAAATAATTTATACATTAAATTTATACCAAATTTTATCAACTATATTATGTATTTTTAAGCAATTAAAAAATAACTTAAAATATAAGTTAACTAATATATTTTTTATTTTTTTCAGTCTCACCAATTGATCATCAGGAATTCTTTCAAAAAGTGGATGCTCCACAAAATGCTGCACCATCCAGTCATGTAAGTCTTTAACATCAGTCACAGTATAAACAATCCCCTAATTAACAAAATATTCACAAAATTAGAACTATTCTTATAATTGTTCAACATTAATATTAAAGAAACATTCAATATTCCATACTTGCTCAGATAAAACATAAGCGTATTCCGCTAGTAGTGATTTGTTAATAATCCGCCATTTGTGTTTGGCTTTTTTGAAATGTGGATCTGGGTATAAAAAAAATATTTTCTTCAGCTGAAAGTCATCATCAATCATTAAAAATCATTAATCAAAAAACTTTATTTATACTGTTTAATAAGTTTTCCATGTTCAGTTATGTTCAGTAATGTTATTTGTCTTAAAAATGTTTTATTTTAAATTTGAAAAAAGTACCTGTCCTTTGCTAAAGTAATTTGGCAAATATTTCATCGCATTTGTACGAATACATGCGATATTTTGATATTGTCCAGGATGTTGCAATCGTAAAGCCGCAATACGATCCATAACATAATCCGAAACTTTAACTCGAATTTCCATTCCGACTATTAAGTTGTTTGGAAACATAGGTGATAAAGTTACTAAAAAATGTGATTATAATAATTATTATTAAATTAAATATATATATAAATATATATTAAAATAATATATTTAAATAAATTGTACCTAATAAGCCGCCATATCCACAACCAATATCAGCAAATTCAACCTTTCTTTCATCATTGAAAATATGTTCTTCTAACTCTTTTTCCGTGTGTTTAATATAAGCTGGATATAAAGTGCTCCAGTCCATTTGATTTGGAGCTGTTGGGCTATGAATAATAATTTTATTTAACACAATAGAAAAACATCTTTTTTATTTTGTTTTTATTTTCAATTTTTAAATATAATTTTAAACAATTAAAAATAATTAAACTCACTATTCAATACAGTGATCCGCAATTGGATTCGAATGTGCTCTTTGACGATAATACTTTTTTTGCGGCAAAGTCACTGTTGTTGACATTTTATTGCTGGTCAACTTAACCTCTTAAGAAAATATTAAACTTTTAAAAACTGCTGTTCATTTATTAAAACTAAAACTAATTATTGTCTTCTTGTTTATAAGAATATATATGTAACATTTTTGCTTTTTTCAAATACTATTATGTTTATTACTTTAAATAATCCATATAAAATGTGATGTCAAGTTTTTAATAGAGTAATCGACATCACTGATTTCGTCAACTTTCGTAAATACACGTGTTTCAAATACAGATGTTTTACATCCACACATGCGCAGATAATATTTAAGATTTATAATGAATTGGATTGGATTTTCTGAGTATTTGCAATAAATTGAATATTTGCAATAAATAAACATTAAAAAGATTTTTAATTGAAGAAACATTTATTAAAAAATACTTATGTAGTTTTAAACAAACATTAAAAACTGTTTTTAAATAACTGAAATACGTGTGATTTTTATGATTTTGTTTATAACATTTTTGAATGTTAATTACGGACAAAATATGAAAAATCTAATGAAAAGTTTTCGATTTCAAAAATCTTCCTTCATAAACTCATTCCAGTCGGCAATCTTCATCCTAAAAATTAAAAATAATCTGTTATCAATTATAAACGAAATTTACAATCAAAATAAAAAAAATAATAATTAAAAATGTCATAGAATTGAATATACAAATAACTCAGCCGCACCAAAACTTTTAATCATTCTTTAATGACTCGTTGCTCGACTACGGCTTTTGCTAGAACTGCCTTTTGGTCGTCCCCTTCCTTTTCCAGTCTTCGTTTTACTGCCCTCATCTTGCTCCTCATTATCCATGTCGATATCTATAATATCATTCTCATCCGAAATATCTTCCCTCGGAACTTTTGCTCCTCTGCCACTTCCTCGACCGCCTCTACTTCCTTTTCCTGTGGAAGATGCTCGTGCTTTTCCTGCCGTTTTTCCTCTTCCTCGCCCACGAGAACTTGTTGCTGCAGCTACACTTTCGTCATCATCACTGGCAACTTCTATTGTTTCAAGATTTGTTTCTCTGGTTTGTCTACCTTCTACAAGTTGCTGCTTTAACTTAAAAAAAAAACAATATAGTAATTAAGAATTAAGAATAAAGTGTTATTACGTTTTTTTCATTTTGTTATAAAAAGAAAATTTGAGACATACTACTTGTGTACTATCTTCCTTTTCACGATGCAAATTTCGGTACTCGAGTATCTTTTCTTGAATTTCCTCTGGTTTTGTTATGTTAAACTTTGAGATATATTTCGCAACCTTTTTCTCTTTGTGTCTGATGAAAAAAATATTTTTTTTTTTTTTAATATTTAAGAAACATTAATCATTTTCCTTCGAACATAATCTTGTAAAAACTTACTCAGTAATGGACGAAAATGCTTGAATGTTATCATTCTCCACGAAATCCGTTAAAGCTGCATTTAAGCCTTTCAAAGTTAAAACTTTCAACTTATTTTTATTTTGCTCCAAATTGAAGTAAGTATTCAGTCTATCTTGGACAGTTACGTGCCACTGCAAAATTAAATAATTTACATATATACATAATGTAGTAAAGTAATTATAATATAATTAAAGTTCATGATATTCAAAATTGCAAAAAGAAAAAAAATTACTTCAGCTTCCAGATCGATATTTCCACTCCAAACGTCATCATCGTCTTTATCAAATTCCAAATACTTTTTCTCCTTTTTCATGGCAGGTCTGAGTTTTTTCCACATCAATATATCTCGCGGATTGGCAACCTCACTCGAAAATATCCGCGACAAACTATAATAATTTCATATATTAATTAATTATTAAAATTTATTGTTACTTTTGTAATAAAAACATATTTTGGTTTTCATAACAAATATTTTCGTTAAAAAAGTTACCTCAAAGAATCGCATACATCATCCGGTGAATCGTAATAGATTCGCAATCTTAATAAAGGCAAAATTGGCTGTTTTGGATGACCTAAAATGAATAAGAAAAAAAATTATAGATTTCGCAAAATCAAATTCTCCAACTCTTAAAATAAAAAAGTAATTAAAATAATAATAATTAATATACAATAACAAAAATAATAATTTAAAAAAATTACCAGTGATTTTTCTTGCAGCAGCTGCCATCATATCATTTTCAATAAAATTACAAATGAACTTGAAAACTGCCTCTTTTCGTGTTTTGTCCGTTGGCAGATCTTGTTCGATTAAATACAAATCTTCAAAAACAAACGGTCGAACAGTTTGCAGTTTAATTTTTGTTAACTTGTATTTACTGTTACAAATTTGTAAAAGTGCTATATGCTTATCTTCGACTTCGCCTTGACATAAAGAAGTAGCTACAGTACTACCTGAAAATACATTAAAAAGTATTTTTAATTTACGAATATATTTTTAAATTAAATTAAACTATCATTTTAATTCATAAATAAATAAATTCTATATTTAATAATATATGAAAAAAAATATATTTCTTGTATTAATTAAATTATTAAAAACTAATACATGTATAGTTACATTATTTATTAACAATTTTTATGTTATTAAATTTAACTAACTTTAATAATAATTAAAAAAACAATATTAATAAAAAATATATCAACAATCAACAAAAGTAATAAAACAATTGAAAAAAATAACAATTGCGCAGATAAAATGCGCATGTGTCATATATTCCCGGTCACTCGGTCGATAAGTCAGGGATCTGTCATGAAGATGCAGTGAGTGTTTGTTTTTTTTACGTTGGATTTCAAACATTTCATTAAGCGGCCGATTAAGCATGAATAATAACGGCGAATCAATTGAATCCCAAGAGGAAAAATCGCCCGAAATTTTGGAAATCTTGGTCAACTCAAATAGCGAAGCATTGCCAATAAAGTCGCGTGAAAAGTATAACGGTGTTTATATAACCTTTAATAAATGGAGAGAATCAAAAAACATTGTCAAAGTAACGGAGAGTGTTCTTTTCGAGTACTTCGAGGAACTGTCAAAGAATGCCAAACCACCAACACTTTGGTCCCAATATTCCATGTTAAAGAATACTTTACAAGCTTATGATAATATTGATATTGGACATTATACCGGAGTTACAAGCTTTTTGAAAACACAGTCAGATGGTTATGTGCCGAAAAAGTCCAAAGTTTTATCCCCAAGTGACATAGAAAAATTTCTTTATGAGGCGCCGGACAAAAAGTATTTGGCTACAAAGGTTTGTTAATTAAGTTTATTTATTTATTATTAATCAACTAATATAAATTATGTTATAAATAAATCAATTTATTAAATGAGCAATATTGAATAATTAATAAATGTTGTCTTCTTTTATGTGAAATTCGTTATAAACATATTAAATTTCTCTAAGTCACGTGGTGCCATAAATGTTGTTTACGGCACAGGTTAGTTTTTTTGTAAACTGCATTTATGATTTCCTTATCTTCGCTTCAGTTGTAAACTTCATTCGAGAAAAATAATTTATGATTTTATCTCAGGTATGAAATATACTAATTAAAAAATAATTTTTCTCCTTCGAACGGTAAAAGTTACTTTTCCCACTCTCTTAAGGGAAAGTTTCATACTCAACTCGTGAGTTTAGGAGATACTTTTCTCACGCGTGAACTCACTAGTTAAGTGATATACTATGAATTTTGTTTAAAAACATTTTGTATTGCATTTATATTCTATTTATTTACTGCTAAATAAAAAAACATTTTTACAATTCTAGGTCGCATTAGTTTTCGGAATATGCGGAGCTTTAAGACGAGACGAATTAACAAATATTCGGACAGAAGATGTGAAACATCACGGTCAAATAATTGTGGTGAAAATCCCTTACACCAATACAAAAGTGCCGAAGTCTTTTTTGATTGACGAGGAATTTGCGAAAATTGTGACAAAGTATGAGAATTTACGACCGTCGAATTGCTTTACGGATCGATTCTTTTTGAATTACCAGTCGGGTAAATGCACAAATCAAGTGATTGGAAAGAACAAATTTGGCAAAATGGCTAAAGAAATTGCGCACTTTTTAAAATTACCTGAGCCGGATTTGTATACGGGTCATAGTTTCCGACGTACGTCAGCGACTTTGCTAGCGGATTCTGGCGCTGATATGACCGATGTAAAACGACATGGACGGTGGAATACAACTTCTGTTGTGAATGGTAACTTTAAATTATTGTATGCCTTATACTTTATATGTTTATTTATATATTTTATAAATTCTACTGTATATATTTATAATATTCCGACATATTGTTTCTTCATATTTCATTTTCTTTCTTGCAGATTATATTAAATATTCGTATAATACCAAGAAATACAATCAGCAAATGGTATCTTCATTTGGCGATATACCATCGACTTCTACAGCTTACGATCCGCTTGGAGAGGAATTCAGTAAACGAATTAAAACGGAGCATGTAACGTCAGATTATGAAAATAATCCTGAAGATGGTACTGAATATTATTCATTATTTGTATATTCATTAAAAAATCATTTAAGCAGTCAAAAATAAGTTTATTAAAATAATAATTTCATTATTTCAGATATGGATGAAGACCAATATTCCAACCACGCAATTTTACAAAATCTCGCTTCCGAATCTTACGAGGAATCCGATCAAGATCCCTTATCTTCCTATATCCCTAATTCCGCAGTTCTGATCGATCGAAGAAGAGGACCCTCGCGAAAAGCAAAGGAACCCTGCTTAATTCTTCCCGACGAAGATGAGATGAACTTAGTCCAATGGATCTTAAATTCCGAATCCGCCGGCTTTCCCATCACCAAAGCGCAACTCTTCGACAGCGTGCAAAAGATAATTCGCGACAAAAACTTAGATGTTCACTTCGCCGACGACCGACAGAAACGTTGGTACGATTCTTTCGTGAAACGACATCCGGAATTGCTTGAGCAGCATTTATTAAACACGAGTCCTTTGCGATCACAGATATTAGAAAGTAACATCAAAGATTGGTTCCACAATGTTTACAATTATTTAGAAGGGATGAATATGATGGATGTTTTAAAGGCTAACAATCGTGTGTTCGTTTGCGAGGAATCAATGTTCTTTTTAAATCACGAAGACAATTTCAAGATCATCCTCAAACGATGCGAACAATCGGAATACAGTAACGACGATCGTGACCGAATGACGGCGGTTTTATTGGCCAATGCCGCGGGAACACTGGCACCACCAATGATCGTTTCCCGAAGTCAACGATTGTCTAAATTAATGAAGGACTCAGTTCCAACGGGATGGGAAGTTGCGCGCTCGGAAAACGGCTTGTCAACGTCAGAAAATTTTCTCGACTACATTGTCAAAGTATTTTATCCCTGGCTGATGAGCGAAAGAATCACACTGCCGATTATTCTGTTTCTCGATGCTTCGGCATCACCGATTACTTATTCGCTGAGTGAATTTTGCCAAAAGTATGGCATTATATTGGTGGCGCTGTATTCACCGAATAATTGCGTTTCTCGACCTTTAGATGTGCTCATTCATCAATCTTTGGAAGAAGAATGGAAAGATGTGGTAATTAATGGAAGCAAAACTGGTCGTGGAATCAAAAGAGAAGACTTTTGTCCGATGTTTAAGGAGATCTTGGAAAGGATTGATAGCAGGTTATTGATTTCGAGTGGATTCACAAGTTGTGGATTGTATCCGTTCAATGTTGAGAAGAAACATTTTGTCTCGATGCCACGATTTGAGGACCAAACGAAAGAAGTGAATGATACTAAAAAAGACGAGAAACTGAGTTTACTTCGGGGACTTGAGGAGTTGATTGGAGAAGATAAGGTGACGTTGTTTGAGAGTTGCAATGAAAAATGGGATGGTAAGGTTGAGGATACTAGTCTGTTTGAATTGTGGTTGAGGCTAAAGAAGGATTGCGGCGATGATATGGACAAAATAGCTTTTGTTAAAGTAGAATTGAATCAAGATTGTGAAAATTACGACGGGTATTTGAGTGACGATGTTATTGATGACGACAAGAGCGAAAGTAACTGATATTAATGTAGTATTACATTATCCATTAAGTTGTGTTAAGTTGTTATTTTTATAAATAAAGTTTTTCTAATACTGTTTCGTTTTCATTGCGAGTTTTCCTGGTTATATGGTCGTTTTCACGAAAAAGATTACTTTATTTGTAGTATAAAATAGAATATAAATTAAATAAAATAGTGTAAAAATTGATGTATGTTTAAATTTAAGTAACTTGTTTAAAGATAAATATACTAAAACGAAGCTTACCTGGTTGACAAACATAGTAATTTTTGTCTATAACTGGAATGGGATCAATCATACACTCATGTTCATGACCCCAAATGACTAAGTTCAAGAAATCCGGAAATGAATGTTCAGAAATGTGCACAGTCGTACCGCGTTGTACTCTGTTTTGATGTAAAACAAAAATGTCGAAACAATTTTCTAAACCTGGCGTGTTTTGAATCTCGTAAAATTTGACCTAAATTGCATTATACGAAAAGTGCTTATTTTGTAATTATTCAATTACTTAGAGTTGATAATATTTGTAAAAAATATAAAATGAGTTACTATTTATGTGGATGGTTTGAAATACCTTTTCATCTCTGAATAAACGAGATAATCTCTGTTCATTCATGTGACTTAAGCCATGGAGTGCCATAGTCGTTTGACCTTTTCTGAAAACTAATGGCGGAATGCGAACAAAATTGACGTCTGTGCATTTTCCAAAATAATTTACGAGCCCAGTTGCAGAAATAACGTCCATTGATCCAATGATGCCGTTAGCTCAAAGTTCAAGTAAATTTATAATATTATTCATTGTGTTTCTAATATAATATATTGAAAAATATATAACTCTGACAATAAGACAAAATATAAATCTTTACTCGGGTCATCGTGATTTCCATTGACGGTGAAAATGGGAATTTTCACGTTTATGTTTGCATCTTCAAAATTTACACCCTGCGGATTGCAGTGACTAAAAACTACTTCTGGATTTGACAGGAACTGCATTTTTATTTCTCTGAAAATAATCAGTTAATAATAATTTAACTTAGTAAATATGGATTTAAAAACATTTAACATTAAATTAAATACTTTTGTCCAAGACAATATTTTCGAATAAGTTGAACGCATCTATGCAGCGCATTTTGAGATGGTTTGGTATCGTGAAATAAATCTCCACCAAGTAATATCATATCAACATTTTGTTCAACAGCAGTTTGTAAAATTTCTTCAAAAGTAATAAAACTGTCTTCGATTTGTTCTGCAAAAAATTATAGAAATAACATCAAATTCAATTAAATAAACATTAAAATGTATTTAACAATAACATAGAAATATTTTCAACTAAACAATTTTAAATAACATTTGTTCTTTGTTTATTTATTGAAAAATAGTATGTAATAAAACTTTTTCATACTTCTCTGTGTGCTTTCTTCATAACCTAAGTGAATATCAGTCGCAATTAATACTTTAATTAAATCCTCTTCTGAAATTGACGCATCATCGAGATCGCCAAAATGATTAGTTAATGGAGTGCCAGCCATAATTTTTGCTTTAAGAACTTGTAACAATAACGAAATCTTTATTATTAACTACACATTATATTTTCAAAAAGTCCAAAATCAACTGACAACAATCGCGGGAACTTGGAATAGTAAATACTAAGAACTTTAAATGATGATTGAAAGAAACTAATGTCAGTGATTGGTTGGTACGTTTTGGCGGCGAATTCAAATAAGATAAAAAAAATTATGTTTCTAATAAAAAATAAAATTTAATTAAAAAAGTCTATTTTTAATATCTGAAATAACAATAATTTTATTTGAGGAAATTATATGAATAAAAAGCCACAATTAATTGAAAAATAAATTTTATTATAAATATAATACAAAATATCGACATTTTTATGAATATACACAGAACGAAAACTATTATCGACTCGTTAAACGCAAAAACACATAAACTTCAACAATCCATCAAATTTGTACAATTAATTCAACACATTTTGCGGAATAATTGGAATTATAAGTAGAGAGAAAAATGCGTAAACTTGTGTGTTGTTCATTTGTGTTAATCATTGCTTTTGGTTGAATAATTACATAGATAGTTTATTTGACTTCTTTTTGGTAACTTTTAAACGCTAAAAGTGACATATATATTCATCACACGTATTATAACTGTTGCGAACTTTTTTTTCTTTGGGTTAAATATAGTGATATGTATTATTACTGAATTTAAGTCTTTTCAGACAGTTTTTGTATATTTTTGTTATTTGTTCACTTTAACTTTTCAATAGTAATTAATCATTTTCAAATAAATTCATAGGAAAGCAATTTAAGTCGAAGAAAATTGACTCAGTTTCTATATATATTTGTCCATTATATAATTATATTATAATTATATATATTGATTTTGTTAGTTAATAAGAAAAATATTTGAATGATTTTGTTTTCACACTATATATGATATGTAGAGATTTTTTTAGATACGAAAATGTTCACTTTTGCTGTCATATATTATACTGAGATACTTTCATACGATCAAATTGAAGATACACTTAATTTGGCCTGTAATTATCCCTAATTCCAGATATTAAGTCCAAAGTAGAAAGCGTTTAATTAAACACATATAATTCCAACTCAACAAATCATCCAAAAATTATACGTTTCAATCGGGAATTTAAGATGGGGGGAAATTGACTTTGAAATGAAAGAAGAAAATAAAAAATAATTATAAAAATAATACAAATTATGTCATATTAAAATTATGTATAAATATGTATGTATATATACTCACACATACATACGTACATATATAATGTATATAGAGCTTAAATGTACATTTATATGTGATTACATACAAGATGTTTAATATATATTTTTTATTTATTTATACTTATTTATATTATATATGCGTTGATCAAAGTTAAAAATATAATTTCAATAGTTCTTTCAGATAATATTAAATAGGTTGCGATTTTAAGCGTCTCAGCTTCGCATGATATGTATTCATTTTAGCAAGTTTCTTAGTCATTTAAATTTGTTTTTGTTAAAAATCATCAACTTTAGGATATGCAATGCTTTGTACAAAATAGCAAATCAATCGAAATTTAAATATTTTGTTAATTAAATTTCAATGTTAATTTTGCCTTTTCAACGCTAGTCACAAATTACAGGAATAGGAAACATTGAGAACTTATTAATTAATTTAAATATTAATTAATTACTTGTTTATTTTTCATCTTAATTTTACTGATATGTCTTAATGATGTATAAGATTAGTTTTTTTTTCTCCAAATCCCTTCTCTGGCCGCGGTACTTTCGAAGGCAAATTTGCAAATTTCAAATTCGTAGCAGAATAATTTTTGTCAATTAACCTTTTTGTCATCACAATTTCAATGTGCGATTGTTTAATTGATATTTACATATAACAATACATTTTTTCATAAATTATTAATACATTTTACACTTTTTAAATGATCAAAAATTTAAAGTAAAAAGTTTTTTTTAAACATAGAATTCAGTATATTTATGATAGTTGCAAAAATCACAAAAATCCATCGCAAAATATTGTTATCATTACTACAGAAGAAAAATGTCTGAAGACTAAAGCCAGAACTTTAAACATAAATTTTTGTCATGATGATAACATTTGTAGTATTTTTCATCAGGTAAAACTTTCAGCACCTACTTTCGTTGATACAAAAAGTTATGTTTTGTACTTTCAGCGGTGTTTTTTTTCGTCATATCACCCAACAACAACTTTGTTCAAACTGCCATTCAGTGTTGTTTCTATAACTTTAACGGATAACAAATTGATTATCAAAATTATTGTAAAACATAATAACGCTTTCATTTATCATTAAAAAGATACAAAATATGTTACAATTATTTGCACTTTACATCTTCCTATAAATTCAATACAAATGAGTAGTTGCATTAAGTTAACTAACTGGAATTAATTTGCAACAAAATGAATGTCATACTCATTCATATCATATATAATATATAAATCCGGCTTTCAGCACCTTCCGAACAATTTACCATTATTAATTTCTAGTATATATTCTTCTTCTATTTGAATGTGTGCGTATAAACATGTTTAGTACCTTGACCATCATTTGTACAGTTCGGTGTATGATTACATACATATATGTAACACTTTAGAAGCAATTTGCATAAAATAGATTTCTTCGCTCGAGAAAAATAGATAGTCAAATTAACTATGTGGATAGTGAAACAAAATGATCTAATTTGCATAATCAAAACAACTACTTTTATTTTGTTTATTACTTTACTTTGATGACATTGGTTTGTTTACTTTGCTTTGTATACTTTGTTTTGTTTACATTCGATTATTTATTTTCTTTTGGTTTGTTTTTTGCTTTGTTTTTTATATTAAAAACTAAAACAAAACAAAAACGTCATTAATTTTTTTCGTTTGTATATATACATTAGTAAAGAAAACAAAAGCAAACAAATTGTTTGTTTACTAAACAAAACAAATCGAGCCAAATATAAATACTTTTTTTTGACTATTTCGACTATTTATTTTTCTTAATATAATTTCAAATATTTTAGTTTATGAATATGTTACATATATGTACACATTTGTATTATCATGAAATAATTCTAATTAAATCTGTTTATTTTTCATATGAACATGTGAAATTTCAAATGAATAATAAATTAACATTCAATTCAATTTCGCAATTTAAGTCAACCGTTTAATTATTATTTAAACATTGAATCGATAATTTTGAATTCATTTTCGAGACCTCTTTTGCTTCTAATTTTATCATTCACAAAAAGCATATGGTGATTTTACATATAATATGTAATAAATACTGTATGAATTCAGATATTAATATGCATCAGTATTTCACATTTGTGACAAGAATTTATTTTCCACCTTTCCTGACAGACTTTTTAAATTTCAACGAATAACCATTTTATTAAGTCGATTTAAAGTCTAATCCACGTTAAAATCTACATTAATTTATAAAGCGTTATTTTCACGTAAAATTTACGTCGATTTATGGTTGAATTCACGTTAATGTCACTGAACGTTAATTCCATGTTAAAACCTATGTAAATTCAGCATGAAAATTAATGGAATGTTTGTCAGGATAAGTGTTAATTCAAAACACAGCAATGTGTTAATGGCATTTACATGTTGCAACGATAAATAAATCGTCTTGTAAAATGTCATCGGATAAATAAATAAAGTGTACAAAAAAGAAAGTGAGAGAGATAATTAGCCGCAAATACTTATAGTTAATTGACAAGTATATATAACACTTTGATTTAAGCCTGTAACACGTTCGTTTCTTGCACATCGTACAGCTATATTTATATATCACTGATTATTCAAAGCTCACCATTTGTTTAATGTGTCTAATGAAAGGTACAAACAAAAGTTGTTTAACATTCTTTCAATATAGTAATTTTCAATTGTTGCAAAAAAATGTTTATTTTAAACAAGAAAATTAAAACTTATAATGTGGTAAGTATTAAATGTCATTTTATAATTAACAGAGGCGTTTACATTAATTATAGAACGACATTTGATAATTAAAATATCCCCTTCCACGTCAATTATTTTAACTTGCAAATATATAATTTTTTTAAATCAAATCAATGACGTCAAAATCGAAATAAAATGTTGATTCGAAACACCGAATTTTTTCGAAATTGAAATTCGAAAAAATGCAGTGTTTCTTTTTCCCCTTTCATGAGACACATTTTGTGACTTCCTTATAATCGACCGATGATTAGTCTTATAAGTACATCCTTAAAAAATAAAGTCAACTGATATTTGATATGTATTGTATTATTCAGTCGTGAGAAACATCTGGAAGCCGCGTCGTATTGGCGCTTCGAATTGCCTAAATTTTGTCCTCCATTGCGGACTTTTTCACGGCAACAAATTATGATATGTTTAGTTTCATTCGAACAAAGTTGTGATGTTTTCAATTATTTAATATAATTTTTACGTTCAATCAACATTTAATTCACTTTAACTTCACGAAAAAAGGTTTAAATCACGTCAAATTCACGTTTAATTTACGTAAATTATGGATTTGATCAAAATTATATTTCTCAATTAAAAATACCACAAATTTATTTGACATCTGAATTTGCATTATTATTTTTTATTATGTTTTTTACTTTCATTTTTGGGGGGGGGGGGGGGTTTGGTTATTTCAGCGGCATGTCCGG
>JABFPJ010002359.1:0-19987 GCA_022817425.1 Gryon sp. ZL-2020
CAATGTCTCGCGCAGGGAATATCACTGCGAATCGCATTTGGCAATACGATTCGGACAATGAAATTCCTTGCTTTTTAACATATTTCAGTTATTACAAGGATATTCCCTGTCACGGACAGTGACCGTTATAGAAAATTATTTTCCGTGTAAGAATGTACAACTTTTTTCACTTATTTCATTGTATCTTTCAATTTCGTTTGTGTTATTATATATATGTACAATTGAATCGACTTGTTTTTTATATCTTTATATATATAAAAAATGTTACAGATCTAAATGACATAGAAGTTGAGTCCTTGTCTTTCAATATCACGAGATAATTTGTACAATTAGTTTTTCATTTTTCTTTCTTCAAATGAGAAATTAATTTATGCAACCGGGTGTATGAGTGATCTAAGTCGTTAACTTAAAATTTAATTATAATATTTACAAATTTTCATTGTCTTAAGAAATTTCATTGAAAATTTGTGTACACTTTATCTTGCTTTGCATTAACCACCATAAAAACGCTCTCTTTATTTAAATAAATGTATACTTTATGTTTATGCAAAGAAATGAAATTTTATTGAGAGCCTTTTTGAGGTAGTACGTGAAGTCAGCTTTACATCTTAATAATACAATTATAAAATAAGTTTTTTTTTTAACATTTGGTACAAAATTACACAAAAGTTGCAATTAAAAAATAATTCCTGCCATTCACATATTTTTAATATTTCCCTTTAAACAAGTTCAAGGCACTAAAATTTATAACTGATTCTAGATTAAGCAAAAATGATTTATCTATTCGTTTAAGTATTAAATAAATAGTAAATGTTATAATTTGTAGTTTTTTAATTTACTTTTACTTTAAATTTGAAATCATTAGAAATGGGATGAAAGTATTATTTCTGTTGTATAATTAAGTCTTTAAGAGGACAATTAGGAATATTCGATATCTGATAGTTTTGAGTATCTCTTTGGCAATGACTGCAGCAGCACCACAAAAATAACTTTTCATCACCACAATTAAAATAATTATATAATTTTATTACTATAAATGACACTTTCTACATTAAAAAGTATTATTAAAATTTAATATATTTATTTTTTATGTTTATAAGATTTCTTATTTATTTTTTTAATTACACTTTAAATTTTGCCCTGAACTTGTTAAATGGAAAATATGAAAAACGAAACAAATTACAAAATAAAATAATTGCGCTTCAAAGTCATCGCAGGAGAGTATTGTCGCATTCAGCACCGTGTGAAATTTGCACTTTTCTTAATAACTACTATTTGCTCTTACAACCTAATATAAACCATAAAGGTAGTCCATAAAACCCGTAAAAATAGAAAAATAGCTATTTAAAAATATACATAAGAAAATAAGTCAACAATGAAAGATATAAAAAATATAATAAAAGTATTGTTTGATATATGTAGCAGTGACTAAATATGTGCGGATAAAATGCTGCACTTTAATTAATTATTAGATTGAATTATACATTGCAGTATTTAGTTTACCAGACAAATTTTCGTTTTGTATTATTTTTCAGTAATCTTAATTATTGCCTAATTAAATATATTTTCGATTTTATGTATAAAATTTCGAATTATAATATATGATTTTTAAAAAGGATTTCCGCACATTTCTAGTGAAAACTACACTTTAAAACTTATCAGTGCATATTAACAATAAAAAATGGAAAAAAAATTGAAAAAAGACGTTCAAAAAAAATTCAGTAGATTATCTTCTTATTATGCATGATTTGTAAATTGTATATAATTTTAAGATTAATTATCTGCTTAACAGAAAAAAAACATAAATTTATAATACAAGACGAAACTAAACTAAAAAGTATAATAATCAAACTTATTACGCCAATAATTATTACAGCAAATCATTTCAGATTATTTAACACCGTTTGTGAATATACTTTTAGCGAATTGGTATATATTTGCACCATATAATTAATATATCATTGATATATAGTCAATATATGTTCCGTCTTACTGAGATGTTAATCTACTCCGTCAAACTTATTATTAACCATGATCGAACTGAAATATTACATTTATATGTAACTACAAAAAGTGTTTCATCATATATTAAACAAATAATGAAAAAAAGAATACTAATACTCTCCTATGAATTTTTTATACGTTATATTACTTAAAACAAAATATCAGCAAAATAAGAGTGTTGTTATAGTTGAATTTGATCTTAGAAGTTGAATTTGAAATTCAATTAGTGTGGAATTCGTCTATACAAAGATGACATGACCAAGAACCTTCAGGTGGTGAAGATAAAGGTGGCTGCAGACAGTACATATGGTAACCACGATCACAGTCATCGCAGAAAAGCAGCTGATCCTAATAATTTATCAACAAAAAATCAATTCACAAAGTTTAAAATAATTGTAAAATAATTACATACTACAATATCATCATAAATAAATAGTTAAAATAATGAACTATTATAATGAGAAGAAAATACAACATAATATATGTTATTCGTTTAATATTTAAAAGAAAAATGTTTTAACATTTAAAATATAATTAAACATTTAATTGAATGAACTGAATGTTTTGAAAAAAATGTCATTTAAAAACGTTTTCAGACGAAACTGAATTTGATATTGACTTTGACTTTTGCGATAAAAATGCAATTTAAAAATTTTGAAAATTGAATAAAAAAAGGAAGAATAAAAAGGACTTACGTCGTTGTCCGAGGTACCACATAAGGTACAACATTTGCATTCGATGCACTGCCATCTGTACTTGCGAACAGAAACAATCATGTTTGCGGTGAATTGTAAACAAGTTGGATGGCCTATAAAAAGAATGGACGTCTCAGGATAAAGGATTGGATAAAGAGAAAGGTGCCAGGACAATTTATCTTGTGCCGAAGAACAGTGAACTCCAAGCTACTTTCATTCTATCAATAAATTGTTCATTAAATTTCAAAAAAATACGATTTGATTACGCGTTATCTTTTTTTTGACCGATATTTTTTGCAAGCATTTCACTTCAAATAAAGGCACTGCAATTGACGAAGATGCAATTGACAGTATTAGTTCTTTAAAATCTTTCACCCTTCCTCAGCACTTTAACGTCAGAAATAATAAAACAAATGCAACTTTTGTACGCAAAAACGTGTTTTATTGATTAAATTTTTCTTTATCATTTTGATTCTCTTTTGCATATATATATATATATCATTTATATATATATATGTATATATATATATTGATAATTTCTGAACATACGTTTTCGTCATACTTTATTTATGTTGGTTTTTTTGTCATCATTTTTGTCTTTGTCTTTTAATTATAATACGTGGTTAAATTAATAGCAGTGCGTACCTTGGAAAAGTTCACGTTCTTTCTTGCGCAGCACAATATAAACGTCGCGGTTCCTTTCAGCGTTCTACTATACATATTACTATTTTTTGTTGTTGCTTTTATCGTTACTCTTCATTTCTTTCACTCGCTCATTTTATTTACACACACACATATACACACATATATTCACGTGATGAAATCGCAGTACCCGCGAATTGACAATTCGACAAGTTAAAACCACATCAAATGTTTTTGCAACGCCAGCATCTCCAAACATGCACTTCCACTTTTACTTTTAACTGAAAGACATAAAAGACAAAGTGGTAATAACTTGTCGAATTGACCTGCACATTTTGCATCTCGAACGTTAAGACATTTTCTCCAAAGGAAAAATATATTTCCTTCCGAGAAAAAAATAGGTACGATCTATTATGTAACGTTAAATTAATAAATTTTTTGTGTTTAAGTGTTACATGATAACAATTTTATTTTTATGCACATTTCTTTGATGAATGCTTGGAATCTACAATCAGTTTGCTAGTTGTATAAAAAATAATTGTCAAGCCTTATATTGCACATTAAGTATCACGAAATTGTACAATTAAAATTGATTAAGAACAGAAACATTAAACTCCACGAAATGTTACACAATAGTCGTACTCTTCTGATTTATAGTCATTTTTTTATATTAGAATCGTGCGATAACAAGTTTTTTTTTATATAAACAATATAAAAAATCGTATAAATGCCTTCAATCTCTTATGGCAGTTTCTCAGTTGAATCTAGATAGCACTTGTGACACTAATATTAGCGTTACTTTTGTCGAGTGTAAAAATAGGTAAAAATTGTGGAACAATTTGATCGAATGGATATACTGACGAGATTCCATCTAAATTCAGCCGAGGAACTTTATTTATAAGTCGACTTTGAATCGAAATCTATATAATAGTTTCAATTGCAAAGAATTTTACGGTTAAAAAACTTGACACTGAATCCCTTAAGCAGTTCAATGATTCAACTAAATTACAACCTAATCAACACTAATGCCCCCGAAAATAAATAAAAACTAGACATAAACTTTGTCAATGTGCGTATTTTTGTTGTCTATTAAAAAGGATATTAAAAAATGTCTCTTAAAAATTGCTCTTGTTGTTGCGCTGGTTTATGTGACAAACTTGCAAGTCACAGATTATTTCTAAAGGGGAGACAGTTTGTTATTTGGAAAAACATTCTCTCGCGCACTATTTGATTATGGAAAACATCCGGCAATAGCTATTCGGAGTTATAATTATTCTGATGAAGTAACAAATACTGTGGGAACAAACAGTTCATTTATAATTCTATCATTACGTATGGTGGTGTATATTATAAATCAATATAATCACGAAAACAAAAATGGAGAAAAAATACAATTTGCGGCAATTACTTAAATGACATAGTTGATGGGTAACTTATATATTCCTTAACGATATAATTAATATCATTATAATTTTTTAGCTTTTAAAATATAAAAAAATACGTTTACAGAGAAGAAATAATATTATTTTCAAATAAGAATGAAGAAGAAATGATAATTTTAAAAACTAGACTAGAAAAATGATCGAATTTACTGTTTTTTAACGGATAAGTTAAAATGTTCCTTTTTTGACTAGTAATAAATAATGAAGACGGAAGGGGGTACAGCGAGGAAAAAGTGCAGCATTGCCTTTGGTTCTAAGACCGATAAATTGCATCTAAAAGGAACAGTGCTACTAACTACATAATATTGCATAATATTAATAATAATACTATTCATCCGCTGGGAAGAACAATAATTTAATTATACTAATTTGCGAACAACTTTGTTTGATTATCTCGATAATTTGTCAAATAAATATTTCCCGTTTAGTTAAAAGACCTCTGCTTTTATAAAACACTCTGATTAAAAAAAAGGTATTTTTTAAAAGAAAAGTTTCATTTTCGCCAATATCATCATTTAATTTATAATTACGAAATCCACGTCAAAACATTTATACGTTGTCAAGATCGCAATTTAATCATTATACAAAATATCTTATATTTTGTATTCTTTGAAATAAGTGATGATGCTTCGATTGCTTTTTTAGTTACTTTTTATCATCATTACTTTATATTTTTTATTCGACGATTTATGAAAGTCTCGAAATTTTATGAAAATATATTGTTGATCGCAACAAGTGCAAGTTTAAAATCCGTCGACGCCTTTTCTTCTTTTATCTATTAAAAATTTATCATTTTTGTCTCCATTTTTAGTCAGGTATTTTATTATACAGAGAAACAATTTTTTCACCTACAAAATTGCGTCATAACAAAATTTGCTCAGCAATTTGTCAAATGTGAGAATATAATAATTTACCGTATTAAGTTATTTTTTAATTGTTGAGCAAACTTCGTTCAATTTCATTTAATCAAAATTTCATTTAAAAACCCCTTTTTTGTAAAACGACATATAAACACGATAACTATCGTCTTACAAAAGTAACAAACATCGAATGTTCTTTTAAAGAATAATAAGCAAATTAAGCAAAATAATTTGTAGAAGAAGAAAGAAATTATATTTGCATATATGTGTATGCGCTTGAATTTGTTAAGACAAACTGCAGATGTACTTTTATCTTCTGTACATTATTTTGAATAATTTACTTATTATGTCTGCGACTAGTTTAATTAGAATTAAAAACATTCATACCTATAAGTTAACGAAAGTTGTTTATATCAATAATAATGTAATACTTTTATTGTAACATTGTTAGCGAAATATCACATATGTTGATAATTAATATATGACTTATACCGATTAGTTTATAGTTTTTTTTTTTTTTATTTTTGAAATATTAACTGTAAACATTGATTTGTCAAACTGAATAAACTTATTCAATAATTTTCGAATTATTCTTAGTGTTTCATAGTAAATTTAATGCATAAAATAAGTTCATATCAAAGTTCACTTTACAAAGTTGTAATTTCAAAATCTAAAATTCAAAATCGAACATTCAAAGTTAAGTTGTAAATATTCAAAAACAACATACTTTAAATATAAATATAAACATCAATTTTTAAAATTGTTTAAATTAACACATCTGTTATATGTATTAAAAAAAACCTCTATTGTTACTCCACTTCAACTTTACAATATTGAAATTTGCATTTGCTCTGTATTCTAGAAACAAGAAAAAATAAATACTTGAATTATACTGTTTTTAATAAGTCTAAAAACTATTCGCAGACAATGATTCCCGACGAAAAAAGCCACGACGGCGATTTCAATTATGATTCGTACGTCTCGTATACTTGCGCTTGGTCTTTTCTTCGAGCTTACCTGAGCGGCCGCAGTCGCTGCACGAGACTAGGTCCTCCGAGCCGCCGGTCTTCTTGTTTTCTCTGGCATCGCCAAGACAAAAGTCACAGTAGGGTGAAGGTTGGGCCGACTTGGTGCCCGGCTTTCTCTCGTGATTGGAGCCCTGCGCGAGCATGGGACCATCCAACGGTGGCGCTGACATGTCACCAGGCATGCCACCTGGTGGCATATTCGGCGGCAGCGGCATGCTGTCGAGTTTCGCTGGCGACGGACAACTTGGCGCGGAGCCCGGCGAGCCCACACCCGGCAACGAGTCCTCCTTTTGAGATGACACCGATGGCGACGGTGGTGCCGCACCGCCCAGTGGCGCCAGCTGCTGCTGCGATTGGACCGCTCCGCCTGGCTGACCCGGGCCCGCGCCCACCAGCATGCCTGCAGGCGCCGTCGAGCTGTTATTCGATGCGGAGCTGCTCTGCCGACCACGCCGCGTTCCACCTAATCATAAACCGACCATTTCCTAGTTGTGCGATGCGATTCGGATTCGGACACCACGAGGCATGCACACTCGTTTGTGTTCTTTGTCTATTGCAAAGCCTTTCTTTTTCGTCTTTTTCTTTTGTCACTGCTATCTTTCATTAATTTTTCTCCCACTACTTTCTTCTATTATACGATGAAGTATTCCCAGATTGATTTTGTATAATATTCAAAAGTGGGAACTAAGTTCAAGTTAAATTCATTTCTTATCGCAATAACAGCTTTGCTTAACACAAATAAAATTATGATATATTCTAATTTGCAAAAGATATCATGGCTGATGTGTGCATAGAAAAAACAAAGTTTCAAAATTTAAGGAATAACGAAAATATTCTAAATTATGTTTGTCTGAAAACTTTTTTTATTTTTTTACTTGTTAATTTGAAATCGGTATAAAAATCAACTTAAATCCCACTTATGAAATATCTTTTACTTTCATCGATATCGTGTAAATTGAAATGAATACTTGACAAAAGCGACATATATGATATAGCCCGTAATTATTATTGACGATTTTAGCTAAATTATTGTAAGTTATGTAACTACTTATATCAATATGCAATCACTGAAAGTTCTAAAATTCGAACATATACCTGAACATGCAATAGATTAAGTAAATATGTAATTAATAAATGAAAAATGTGAACGTTATTTTCAAAATAGCAAACGATAAATAATTTTAAAATAGTCAATAAGAATTACAACTCAAAATTCATATTTATCAGAAACACCGAATGTTTAATGATCAGAAATTAAATGCTATTTTAATTTTGAGATAAACATTTTTTAAACGCAATATAATGTTACTTTAATTAAACACAAGTTTTGATTTATCCTTTTTCCTTAATATTTAAAATGAAAAGTTGCTTAATGTTTTGATATTATTTGTTTCGATTATTTTGTTATTTTATTTCATTAAATTGTTTAAACTACTTTTATAGTCCCAAAACATTGGGTATTTCTTATAATAAAGTATGTTTTTTGGGCTATATTAATTCTGCTTTCATTATAATAATGATAGTATTAAATAATCTATAGGGTTGTCAAAATAATATCAATTCAAAATTGATAAGTTTCATGATTAACGAATTCTATTTATTCGATTTCAACCATACTGCTCTCTCGATGAGATGTATTAATAGAAATTTACATGAAAATATGAATAACATATTACTGCATAATAAAAACACGAACAAGTTAAGAGATTTTAAATACACTATGATGTATTAAAACTTGATAAATTTCATCTTACATAATAAATATTAATTGTATTAATGATTACTTGTAACACTATACAGTATTTATTTGGTTTAACTTCTTTGTTTTTCAAAAATTAATTAAATGTAAGCGCATATAATTTTTTTATATAAAATGCTTAACATTTGCTATTATTATCTATATGTATATATCATTTTTATCTTGTAACAATTGTAATAATTATTTGAATATATATAAATATATGTGTACGGGAATCCGAAGAATAACCATTTTGAAATTTATTGTGCAAAAATATAGCTGGCGCGCTCACTATAACTAAATTAAACAAATGCAAAATATAATATTAATTATTTATAGATATTCGATTTAAAAATATTGAAAAATAGACAAATATTGTGTATTCATTCAATTTTTTATATTCATATATAATATATACTTATTCATTGGTAACTTTGATTTAAAATAAATTGTATAGTATTTAAAGTAACTAGGATTACATTATTTAAATGAATTAATTTATAGAGGAAGAATAACGCAAAACTACTTATAGATAAAAGAAGAGACGCGATTTATTACTAAAAAATTAAACCATTTTGCAGTTCAAACTAAGAATTAAATATTGAATCCTTTAATAATTGGAAAGATTATGAATTTAAGGCACTTGTTTAATACAAACTTGAAACCAAGCTAACGATTTGAAGTAATAGATTTTAAAATCTATTTCGAAGACGATATTAATTGGAAGATATGCAGTCAGATGATGATTGCACACATTATGTACATATTTATGCGCAGAATTGAGAAGATCTTCTTTGGAGAATTAAAACGAAAATTCTGAACATCATAATTAATAATAATGATAAATACTATAATTTTGAACAAAGAATTTAAAAACAGAAAAAAATGAAAAAAGTATAGTAATTACCGACGAAGGAAATTCTTTGAATTTTTGAAGCTTTAAAATAATGAATCTTGTACAAAAATATAGAGAGCGCGCATGCTATATTTAGGTAAAAAACCAAATGTACTTTTCAAGACGATTTAAACGACAAAATTTGAAATTTGTGTTATATTTGATCAAACCATGTAAATATGTTGATTTATCTTTAAATATCAAAGTCCCACACGTATATATTTATATAAAATCACAATACGTAAATTTTGAAAATAAAAATACTCTTGCCTAAATCAAAACCAAAAAATAGTAAAAGATAATAATACATTTAAAAACAAATTTTATTGATTCGTTTTTTAAATATAAATTTAGATCAGTCTTTGGGAACGTTTCGAATATTTCTTCACAGTTGTATTTAATAATGTACCTGGAAAAGTAATCAATTATTAATAATTAATCTTGTTGCTTTATACAAGTTAAAACGTATTTTTTGTTTGTTTAAATACGAATTTAATTTGATTACTTAAATGACAACCCTAATTTTAGCATAGAACAAATGATCAATTTAATATTAATATTAAAAATGTTGCTTCTTTTAATTTCAAAATATTACGGACTAATTACAAATGTAAAACATTATTTTTTAAATTATGTGATTATTAAATAAATAAAGCCAATATACAGTAATATTTAATTAAAAGAAAACTATTAACTGAATTTGATATATCTCAATTTTTTTCAACGACAACCCTAATCAAGATTGAAATATAAGTATTTGATCAATGAACGTTTATCAAAACTTGATGTCTCATATTTTGTAGTAACAATGTGGTGATTATAATGTAATTACATTAATTTCCAATCACAATCGATTGATTGCAATTATGCACGAGAAAATAAAAAGTACATGTTGAGAAGCAAAATCATTTTATATTTTGGCGTTATTTTGAAAGTTCCATTACCAAAATTAAAGATGCAATACTGTTTTATGAAAAAAGTCCGTTCAAAGGTGAATTTTAGAATGCAAAATCACATTATTGCTACTATAAATTTCCTCAAAACTACATTTTTTTAATTAAATGCAAATGTATCTATACATTTTTATATAAACATACAACATGAATTATCTTTACTGTATTATTATTATTATTATTATTCAAACATCATTTTTTAATTTTCATGTTTAATGTTGATATAAAATATGAAGTACTAGTCAAGTACAAGCATTAATATCATAAATTATATTATATCAATTAAAACTACTGAAATTAATTAATAATAAATAGAATCAACAGTTAAGAGGATTGGTTATTAAGGATAAAACATGTATAGAATACTAGGGATACATGCAGTTACAAATACAATGTTATGGTAAAATAATTTTTTGTCTTAGTATTAAGGAGATTATTTCTTATTTATAAGAGTAATACATAAAATGGTAATAATAAGATTCAAAATTATTTTACCACACAGGTATGTAGACAAGAAAATTCAAAGACACATTCGACAAAACTACATGCTTTTGAAGGATAGTCTCTAGATCAAAATTATCGTGTCAAATAACAAGTTAAGTGCCACACTGATTAATTTAAAATAAGGTCTGAACTGCTATGTATTAAGACGAAATATTAATTCAGTTTTAGACTTATTAAGACACCTCAGTCCTAAGATTGAAATTAAAATGAAAGTGTTTCAAAGGTAAGTTCGATTAATTACGAGAAAACTATTGCAATTTGGGATACTTTTGAGATTTAGAGCAAAACTGAAAAAATGTAATAAGATGAAAAATAAAAGAGACAAATATACGCGAAACATATAATTAATACATTGTTTTATATTCGCTCCCAGCAATATAAATTTAAATGTAATACAAAGTTTTTTAATTGCAAATAAGTTAATAAAATGTATGCCGTTTATTGGTAAATTTTAATATTTTTGCTGATAGCGATAATCATGATGAGTATTGTATAACAAAAACAAAGATCATCATGTGTAGGATTAATGATTAGAAAAAGAGACAAACGTAAATTAAACAAAACGGACACAAAAGAAAAGAAAAAAAAAATAAAGTTGTAATTACAAAAGGAGAATAAAGATAGAAAGATCAGTAAAAACTAGAAAAAGACAGAGAAAGAGACAAAGAAAACTGCGTTCGCACGGATAGGGATTCGTGGAGTACTGTTGTTTTGTTGTTGGGGGAAAGAGAAAAGAGTGCTGATTTTGTGGCTCCAACCTGACTGGTCCAAAGCAGCGGCGTCTGCTATGCTCCGAGAATCAACTTCGGCAGGACTGGGACTTAGTTCCATAGCAGGATCACCGGAGGAAGTAGAGTGGGAATGACCGTAATGGTAGACCAGACCGGGTCTGGTTTTATACCGTGCGCTGCATACTGCAAAAGTGCAAATACTGTTTTCCCGCAAACTACCTAACTCAACATCCATCTTAAAAACAAACGTTCGCTTTCTCTTGTTCGTTTCTTTCTTTTTTTTTTGCTATCTTTTAATTTACTTTTAGAAAATAAAATCAAGTAATCAAAAACAAAAAAAAAGTTTTTCTTTTGGAAAATTGTTGAATTTATACTTTCTTTTTTGTATGTTTTTGATTTCTTTAAAGTCAAATTTTGTTAATTTTGTTGTAATATTTGTCTTGTTACAAATGAACAAGTTCATTTCTTTAACATGAAATCAAAACATGTACAATATGGCCAAAACAATGTCAACTTAAAGATGAACAGAATTTTTTTTGTGAACGAAACAAGTTGGACAGTACTTGCATACCTCTGCACTAAAATTATATATATATGTATATATCATATCATAAAGAATAGATTTACTAAAATAACGGAAAAATAATTAAAAAAATAAAATAGATAAGAAACAAAATTACAATGAAAAATTAACAGGTAAATTAAGGGATTAAAAAGTTCCCTAACCACCTAAAAATTCTCTAAATATGAACAAGCAGTGAAAGAGTCCAGCCCAATAAGCAAAACTAATACGATGCAAGGCTCGATGCTCGTTTACACCTACTGGATAATAAGTTTTTACTAAATCAATACATAATGATCTAAATTCTGCAAGTACCGAAAAGCTTTTCCATCAACATTTTATCCTGAATAATGAAGGATCGTAACTTGTATAACTTCGTTTCTTATTTATGTATATTTTGTGTACAGAAAAAAATCAATAATTAAATTATATTGAATAGGATTGAATGTTTTTGGAATTGCATAATCATTAGGAGCATCGCGAGAAAGTAAATAATTGCAGGCACAACCGAGTTAATCTACAAGCTTTGTCTCTGATAAATAACTGATTCTGCGCAGAATGGGCGCGATCTTTCTTGCATCGATTGGGAAAACTACTAGAAGATATAATCAAAATTACAATGCTCTGCAATACACTGTTCGACATTTATTTTTGTTTGATTTGAAATTACCAATGAATATTAAATATATCATATGTAAAAATAGATTACTGTTTAATAGTTTATTAATGAATGTATATTAATAACAATACAAAGTAAATATATTTATTTGTATATAAATTGTATAATAATAATAATAATGATAATAATAATAAACAGATACAAAGACCTTAAATGATAAATAACAAAACAAAACTATAAGATTATAACTACGACAGACGTTTGAATCGAGTATTGCAGAGTGATAACAAAAATTGAAAATAAAAAAGGGCGTATGAACTCGAAACTTCAAATCGTAAAGTCGTATGCAAACTTGTATAATAACTAAAAAAAGATATCGTTCTAACTTATTTTTAAGCATCCATTTCACTGTCATTACTCTGTTGCTATGAAATTCTATTAACAGTGTTTTGGTATAAATATATGCGAGTACGAGAAAGAAGTCATTTGTAGTTGTACTTGTGATTGAACTTACGGTCACAAACAAACGGCTTATCGGCGTCTGTCGATGCATCGAAGTTGGCTTTTTTACGACCGCGTCCACCACCCTACAAAATATATCGAATTATAATCAATTACAATTAATTATGCATTATAAATAATTATATTAATAAATATACAACTGAATACCTTGGTACGTTTGACTACCGGCATGTCGGTGGAAGGCAAATGATTTCTCGCTGGATGATGACCACCGCCTCTTGGTTTTCTGCGTTTTCGTTTGCTGCTATAACTTTCTTCATAATCAAAATCACTATCCGGATCTGGCTCATCGAAAGCATCGATATCTAACATGTCTTGTTCATCAAAGAACCAAGCATCTTTACTATGTTCATCTGAAATTAAATTAGTTTATTTTGTTTAGGGACTTATTTGTCAAGCATTTTTTCCTATTTAATTTAACAATAAATATATTCCAACTTAGTGTACATTTTTTCATATATACCTTTGAGTACTAAAGAATCTTTACTATCATCATTGATTCCGGAAACTACGCCTTCGATTCCCTCAGCGCCATCTTCAATTTCTAATCGACCAGCTCTCTTTGGATGTGAATAATGCATCAAATATTGTCTACGCTTTTTTCTCCATCGTTTACTAGGATATGTGTAAATTTGACCATGTAAAAGTCCCGGGAGACGCTCCCGCGAGGACATAAAAAGAGCAGAGTGGTTTTGCGCCACACCTATCCAGAAAAAATCACAGTGTAATATTGAATTTCATTCATCTTTTGTATGTGTACAAAATATTTTATTACAGATTCTAAATATTTACCTGTCTGCGAATCTAAGAAAGGCATTCTTAATCGTCTCTCTCGACATAATTGACTGTTATAAGTTGAAGAATTTTCAATGGCTTCTCTATAAGCTGTATCGTTGAGAAAACTAAACACATAGATTTTATATTTAAAATATACTATAAGAATAATGCAGTGACAATATTTTAACTTTCATAATTAAGTAATATACATAAACAAAATAATCTATAAAATCAAAATTAAATCAAATTATTAATATAGATAAATAGAAAATTTAATAAAAACTAACATAAATGATATTATAGAAAATAAATAAATAGTACAAATATGTAAAGCATTAAGTTACTATTTGTTTATCAATACAACAATAAAAACAATTCACGTATTGAAACAATAAGACCTAACAATGAAACGTTAAATTTAAAAGTTATAATTGTAAGTAAAAACCTTTCAATTTTGCCAAGGTTGGATTCGCTGACAACTCGAATACAATGATTAGCCGTGGGGGATATCGAAACCGCTGCTGTCATTTTGTCGACCTTTGGCACTTTTTTAATGCAATTTAAAATATCAATAATCAACAATGCTTCCTAATATTTATAGGCTTAAATATACGCTACGTTATGCGATCTAATCGCATTTGCATGAGTGCGACGCGCGAACACTGTACACGTATTACATTTATACAAAAATAATTTTTATCAATTCTAACGACGAACCGCCTTCGAATTCTCCTTACTTCTTCCCTCGAAACATTGGCTCAAACCAAAATGGCGTCGCACGACGCCGCCTAGTCCCTGCCGGAAATTACGTCAGACACAAGACCAACTGAAATCGATAGACAATTGTCAGTTAATAACGTTATTGATTATAATTTAATGAATCAAATTAAATGCATTCGTTAAAATATTTTTTTTCTATTCTTTAATTGTTGTTTTACTTAGTAATGATAAAACTCATTCAAATAACAAATAAAGCCGGAAATGAAATACTATTTAGAATGGTCACGTGGTATGCATCTAACTGATATTTTTATTATCGACTTGAAATTTCTTTATTGGCTATGTAGGATTCTACTTTTATCCTTAAGCCCCATTTCAAACAAAAAAACAAACAAATTTTTGTCATATGATTTTACAGTTTTTCTTTAAAATGAAAAAAAAAAAACAAACAAAAAAGATTCATTTTCTTCGTCATTAGGAACTCTTTAATTGGTCCAAAAATCAGAAAAATAAATCATGCATTTTTTGAGATATATATATTTTTGTTTAAAAAATGCAAATTTTCAGGTTATAATTAAATATTTTCTAACTTTTTTATCGATATTCGGAAAGTAGAGGAAATTTTAAAAAATTAAAAAAAATGCTTACTACGACATTTTTTTTTATTATGATACTAGCTGTTAAAATATGTTTAAATAAAGGATGCCATCATAATTTCAAAATTTGCTCATAATTTCAAAAAATCACAACTCAAAAAATCCCACATTTAAAGTTCCGGGCAATTCCTTTGAAGAAGAAATTGTACGGAATCACCAGGAAATGTGAACACGAAATTTCCAGGAAGATGATGGAAATTTCTTCATAACGAACGGAAATTTACAGACGGAGAAGAACACAAAAATAGTTAACGTGGACATTTCCATCAAAAGAATGGAAATATCTTTTTGGAATACTTTACTTCTTTTTACCTGGAAATTTCCTGGCTTAATAATTTTCAAGGTATTAACAGCCTAGAAATGTCCAATCGTTCAAATGAAAATTCCATCATCTCACTGGAAATTTCGTGTTCACATTTCCTGGTAATTCCGTACAATTTTTTCTTTAGAGGAATTGCCCGGAACTTTTAACACGGGATACTTGTCAAAATGAAACACGCCGAAATACGTGTCGATTTATTTTCGATATAAAGTCATAAAAAAAAAAAAATTGTACATTAATTTTCAGATTCACCTCTAACTGTCATATGGAATGACCCATATAAATGTATATATTATATCTTATTTATTATTTATTATATCACATTATACTTATAATTTTTTATTAAAAACATTAATAATATCGCGCATTGTTTATTTTACTTTAAAAGTACGTAAATTAAACAAATATACGAATATGTGTTTAAATTTAAATTAATTGAAAGTAAATTTTAGATTAATTTTAAATTTCCCGCTAATTACAATACACATGTAAGTTACATGTGTTGTTGTTGTTCGTTTTCTGACGAAACGATTTATTCAAATTTCGTTCTAGCGACGCGAGAGTATGGAAAAAGTAAGTATTACACAATTTTACGTTTTTTAAATAAATTTTAAGCCATCTACATTTTAATTCTTTATATAAATAAAATAAAGCAATATAAAAAATAATAATACCAACGAAGAATCATTATAATCATATATTTATTTCGAAGTATTTACAATATAAACAACTATAACCTAAAAATTGTTCTGAAATTTCATATTTATGTTTTATTAAAATAAATCAAAGTTTATAATTGAAGCAATAACATTAAAAATAAAAATATTATTCTTATCTACGTTTACTTTAAAAGTCTGAAAATAACTCAAAATAATGAGATGAATTGCCAATGATGCTTTAGTAAAAGGTTTGAGATTTGTTGTATACAATAAGAGTCTTATTTAGAATCAACAATCGACTTGTTACGTATCAATAGTTGTAAATATAGTTTATATACGACTGTTATCAATAACAAGATAATAATTTCGCTTGAAAAAATCGTTTACAAAACAATGATGATTATTCAAGAACATTAATTGTCATCAAATTTTAAAGCGTACAAAAAATCAAAATGTGAAGTTATTTACTTACTATTAAACGAATGTTTTTGTTTAACAATTATTATTAAATAATTGATTTTGTTTAATAATTACTGTTAAATAATTGTTTTTGTTTAACAGAAATATTTTTAATTTTGTATCTTGTTTTACATTTAATCGTATTGTTGTTTCTGAAAATGATTTTTGTTGGACGAATCTGTGATTACACTTTATTTACTGAGGCAATTGAAATATTTAGATATTTATTTATATATATTTTTATAATTATATAAAAAAATATATAAAACATTTAAATTAATTATACTTTGAACATAATTTCAGTTTTATTTTTTTAATGAATTCTATTGAAATGCTGTGTAACAATGAAAATAAATTTACATGAGAAAATTGAAAATTTATTTTTGTTTTCAGGATAAACAGACGAGTAAAACTCAGGAAGGTATAAAACGTGATGTATGTATTTAATTTAATTATTAATTAAAAAGTTTTAAACTTTAATCTAATATTATTAAGAATTTGAAATAATTCAAACCAAGAATATGTGATGCAACATTTTTCTATTATTTATTATTATATATTAAATATTATTGCAAAAGATTTTTATTAATTATAATAAAAACATTATTTTTCATTTATGTTTAAATGATTAGTTTAAATAATTTTTACTTTAATACATTTAGTTTATTAGTTTTATTTTTGAGGAAAAAGAATGAAACATCGCATTAGTGACTTAGAAAACAACTTATTTGAATTTAATATGGAAATTTGTTTTCTAAGGAAAGATAATTTGTTTTCTAACGAGAGATGGTTGTAAATGGTAATTATGAGATAAGATGATATTTTATTCTGTTTGTGGTTTAACTAAATAAACTAGAAATAAGTATTTAAAAAAACATAAAAAACTTAAATTATTTTTATCTTTATTGCTCTATATAATGCACATGTCAATAACAATAGGGAAAATAAGAATTCCTGATTCAGGTCTCATGAAGCAATGAGTCATTTAAAGGGCACATTCATTATAAATGCACAGATTTAAATGGATACAACAATGGGTTTTTCTTAAAGAATAATTTGTATTAACATTTTTTCTATTTATATTTTTCGTTATCTTACCGGAACATATGTTTTAAAATTTAATTGTAATAAGCAATAATCAATAGATATTTTCACAATTTAAATAGTAGAGTTTTATTAGAGGAAAAGTACTCCACATTAATATATAATAATTTAATTAACTTTGGATTTTAATCACTTTGTCTGAACTGAAAAATATTTTTAAACAATATTTCAAAATGTTTATATAAAAGTATTATTAAATTTTTTTAAGGAAGTGACTATTCGCACAACCGTGCCCGTGCCGTCAAGGGCACGGGAATATATTTTAAACATATCTATTTATGATAAAACATTTTTTGACAGTTGGTATCATTTCATCAAAAGATCTAATTTAAATACTACTCCAAATTATTAATTTTAATATAAATTATATCCATGCCCGTGCCAGTGAACGTATCCGTGACTGTAGGATTTGTTATTAAACATTTTAGAAAATCCGTGCCCGTGCCCGTGAACGTGCCATCAAACATGCCCGCGACTGTGCAATTTGATGCTAAACTCTTTAGGAAATCTGTGCCCGTGCCCGTGCCAGTGAACGTATACCATCAAACGTGCTCATAAACGTACCCGTATCGATGTTTTTATCATATAAATATGTTTAAAATATGTTCCCGTGTCCGTGCCGGCACGGTCACGGTTGTGCGAATGGTCACTTCCTTTTTTAATGAAAAATGTAGTCTTCGAACAGAAATAAAAAAATGAATAAAATAACATAAAATATAATAAATTGATAAAGCTTTTAATTTAAACGAAACAATTACAATCTAATTGTATTGATCGAACACGTTATATTTTGACTCTTCGATGCAACATATATATATAATATATGAAATTAATTTGCCTGAATTTGTATTTTTCCATTAAATTAAACTTTATGTAGAAGAAAAAATTCCATTCAATGTATTATTTTGGAAAAAAAAAAAAAAAAAAACACACACACAAATTTCGTTATGTACAATCAAAAAATACTAAGTTATGACTCAATTCTTATTTTATTTGGATTATATTATTTTTATCATTGTTTCAGTTTTTTGGGTTTTATGACAGTAAAAAAATAATATATGCCATTTCAATTACTTTAACATTTGGATACAGATATATAGATAATGAAACCAATGCAGAAAAGGACTAATAAATAATACAACAATGAAATAGAATATAATCTCTTATCTCTTAGTCATATGATCCTTTTCTTTTAAAAAATCTTGAATGGCAACCATATGATACGATTTTTAACTTTTTCTTTTAAAGATTTCTTATCAGATTTCATTACAAAAAAGGTACCATAAGAAAAAATATATTGAAAATTAGTCATTCTTGAACATATGTTTGACAAGCTTTGATATTTTTACAAATTTCGAAGTGAAAATAATATGGATAAAATGTATTTGTATAATTTAAATTAATTGTCGGCTAAAAAAATGCATCATTCATTTATTAATAATACAATTATTAGATTTTGTTATATATCGTTTAAAAAAGTAACTCGTTAATTCTTTTACTTGATTTATGTGTTTTTATAAGAGCTCATCTCATTATGATATAGTTATCTTGGACTGCAATTTAATATCATATTTTTTGTTTGATCTTGGGTACCTTTTTTATTAATTAAATAAATGTCTCTTCGTCGCGTTTGGGTTTGATTATTTAAAAAATTAAAATGTATTTAATAAATCAAATTAAATAACAAAATTACAAAATTATTAAAAAATTCATATTCTTAAAGACTTACATATTACAATCTTAGAAACTCTTAAAACTTAATTTTAATGTTTTTAATTTTGTTTTAATATAACAAAACTATTAATTTATTGGAATATGCACTATAGAATTTTTTAATAAGATTTTACTTCTATATTATAAAATTGAATATCAAACATTATACCTCATTATCATATAGTATATATTAATATTTATTATATTATACTAGCTGAAGCCCCGGCTTCGCCCGGGCAAAACCTTGTGGTTCTTTCCCTGTGACCGTGTATGAGTCCTGAGTAAATCTCTAGTTTCATCCGATTTGCTTCTATGGACCCTCTATGGGCTCCCTATGAACCCTTTCTATTACCTCCCCATGATTTGCCTATGACTTCCTGAT
>JABFPJ010002360.1:0-19982 GCA_022817425.1 Gryon sp. ZL-2020
CATGATACTTGCCTCATGTGGGTCTAATGTGGCCCAGATCAGAAAAACTGAGAACGGGTTTTGTTAAGGCTATCCTTATCATGGCCATACGCTAGGTGTGGCATGCCTCATCAAATTTTTACTAGGGGTATTGTGATATTTTTTAAAGCACATTGTCGAAATTACATTTAAATCTATGACTTTTTCATTTATCTTTGACATGTATTCGACAATTATTTAATTAGATTTATAGTTTTAGAATTATTAATTGTCATGTAACGATTGCTTGTTCAAAATGTCCACTTATATATTTATTTAAAACATTTGCAAAATTGGACATTTTTATTTTTGCATTCTGAAGAATGATCTAATGCTTTAAAACGGTTGATATTTGAAATTAGAAAATATCGTGATTTATTTAACATCAACTTTTCAACGAAATGACATTTTATCCAAATAATTCGCAAAATAATGTGAGTACTAAGGGCAGGTCATAAAAAAGAAGTCAAGAATCGAACATAATTGAAGCGTTTATCGCATAGTAGAAGTCTATCTGATGATTCTGTGAAACATTTGGCTTTATCTTAAGAACTTCCTATAACGTTTCAAGACGTAGTAAAAATGTAATTAATGTTAAAGTTAACACAGAATATATTTAAAAAATTATTTAATTGGCCAATAGGAATATGAGAAAAAAAATGCCAATGGCCAATTAAATAATTTTTTAAATATATTACAATTGAGGAATGTGTGGATAATATACTTTTTTACTAATTTAACACAGAATCTATTACAGTCTAGATAAATAGGTATTCAATACATACATGAAACTGCTTTTATTTATAAAGAAATCTCATTTTCAATTAACGAGTACATATAAATAATTCTTCATCATTTTATTTATGCTTCATTTTATTCACATGTCATTAAAATCTAGCCATCATATTCACAATTGCAACTAAAAAATATACTTAATAACAATTCAAGTTTCCAAAACTTGATAATTGTAGAGATATAATCACAAATTTTAGTCGATCATTTTTGATTAATAAAACAAACACAACGTTATATTTTTGAACAGGAAAAGGGTGTTGTGGTGTGAGTGTCAGGCCAATTATACAAATCCTTTTCAAAGTTCAAATTTAATTTTCCAACTACTGTAGAAAAATTCCCCTAAAAATGACTAGAGGGTAGCAATGACGCTCCCTTCATTCTTTCAATATCAAAATAAAGTCGGACCGCGTGTCTGCGAATTTTTGCGTGCCTTAATCCGACCCTGCGGCCGACTCGCTCCGCCCTACGTTTCATCCCGCTAGCCGGTTCATGATGAGAAGCAACTGATTGCACCCTCGCAGTTTGTTGCTGTCGCTATTTGTTATATTATATCGATGAATCACCGATTTCTAGCACTCGATCTAAAATTTTTGTTGATTTTTTTGAATGCTCAATAAATTGTTTTATTTTTCATTTAACTTTCTACTTAAATATGGCAATGCATTTTAAAAATGTTTTAGTATTTAAATACATCGTTTAGAACTACTCAAGTACATGATTCTTTACTTGAAATGTGTTTTGTTGTGCAAAAGTATTTTTCTAATGCTAATACTAGATATCGATGACTGACGTCAACGTAATCTTTTCCTTTTAATCTATTACACATATTCATTTTTCAATTGATCGATCATCTGTACACTTGTAATAATTCAATCACATATGGTAAACCAAGGGTTTTGGTTGTTATGTTAAAAGCGACGTGGTAGGCCTAATTATGGCTTGCCTACTCAAAGCCCTGATAAGACTCGCGACTGTTCTAAACCATATTTTTTAATTTGATAAATGACTTCCTATTAGTATATCTGGCTATGTGAATGTCAAATTAAATTTATATTTGTTCGCATTTTTTGTTCACGTGGGTGATTTAGTTCATAACTAAATATACTATTACGAAAAACGCTATTACATAAACGATTGAATCTACAAAAACTCAATTTCTTACTTAAACTATTTCTATATCTTATTTCTAACTCATTTCTTCAGTCTTCTGTTTATTCGAGGAACGATTAATATTTCTATAAAATATTATTTAACAAAATTATTTGAAAGTAAACAATATTATTTTTATTGTTTTATTTGACTAGTATTGACCATACTTTTTCTTTTGCGTACATCTGAAACAACTTTTTTTTGTAATATTTTTTTTTTAATTTTTTTTTTTTGCTAAAACTGGAGATACAAAACTGAAATCCCAGAAACAAAAGCCGGATGCCGAATGATCATAACGAAGCGCGACGTGCGATGTGGGTCAGAAAAGTCTAAATTTGCGAAAAGGCAAGCGACGTCGGACGTCGCTCTGTGTTGTGAAAACAATCTCGGGCGCAGTTCTGGCCGCACGTGGCGCGCGTGACGCGGCTGCTCTCGCGGCGCGGGGATTCGCGGAGTGATTCGGGCGCGCGCGTCAGTACGCGTTCGCCAGTCCCGCGGTGTGCCTCGTGTATGTTCGTGGCGTGCGCTCCAGCTCACAGTCTTTTGGTGCCACGTGGTGCTCGACTTTGACACAGTGCTTTTTATGCGCGCGCTATCAGAACTTTTTTGTGTGTAGTGCTGAAACTTAGTTTGCAAAAAAAAAACAAACATATTTACGACGAAGTTTTGCAAAAAAGGAAAAAGAAGTTGCAATTGCAACTGGATTCTGGCGATTGAAATAAAGAAAACGTAAAAACTTGTGAGGAGGTAGTGGACTCTGGTTTTTTGCGGGAGTCTGAAGGATAGTTGATTGGATACGGTCGCGGCGGACGCGATGCTGAGTGTCTCAGCTTTGTTTGATGCACGAAGGGTGAAGCGATCGAGGGCCATCGTTGGGGCCTGCTAAAATGACCGCGCGTCTTCAGTCGCTCAGGCAGCAGGAGAAGAAAGCCCCAGGTAGCAGCCACCGGCAGCATCATCAACACCAAGTCATCTCGCAGGGACCCAGTCCGAGTTCGAGTCCGAGTCCTAGTCCCAGCCCCACCCCGAGTCCCAAACATTCAGACGGCCGTCGAGTAAGTCGCAATTCATGCATATTTTTACACTTTAAAACACCAGCGAGGATAAATACATATTCCAATTATTTTTACGTGACTGCCAACACTTTTCTTACGTTCAAACTTCTTCTTCATCACAAGACAAGCGATAATGAAACAGTAATAACACGGATATTTTTCATAGAATCATTGCAGACATTTGAAAAGTTAAAAAGTATGCTCAACAGTTTTTGTTAAAAATTATATCTTTTTTCTTACGTGAAGTACAATGAATATTTTTGAGTTTTATGGAAAATATTAATTCTGCGAAAAATTCAAGTTTGGCTTATATTTGAACATTATTCAATACCACAAAGTACGATTTCTGAATATTCGAAATACAGAGATGAAACTATTCTTGTCTTTAGAAAAATATAGGAAGACTGACAGAGAATAATACAATAGGATTTACAAAGAGTCCTGTACTTAAGTCCTATTGCAATCATAATAATGACATGAGATGGAAAAAATAGAGATAGCGTATTCCTTGTAAGATCTACTATACTTCTGTAATAATTCTCTCTCACCCTAGTTATATGTATATACAAATTAAGAACCTTTTCTTCACGTTGAAGTTTCAACTTTGCGTGCTGGCTACGTGTTTACTTTGACTTTAGTACTGGTTTATCACTATAATTTTATATTTTCTACTATATTACAATATAGTAGATTAATGTAATGATCTATATTACATATGATGTATATTATTTTATGACTAAATATCTTCACTGGTGTTTTTGACAGTATAATAATATATTATATAAGTTAGATAATTTATACTTTAATTGTTAATATTAATATTAATATTGAATTCTTCTTAAAAGAAAACAAGTGCTATGTAATATTGAAAAGAAAAAGTAAAACAAAAAGGAAGAAATGAAGTTATCGTCTACACGTGTATTTGTTGATATTTAAAATGTAACCGCAAATTAAACGATTTGTAATTCGGGCATATTTATCAATAAATACTTAGACTCAGTAGAATAAATCCCAAATAATTTATTTTGACCACAATTTACAGTCTCTTTTCAACAATATTAATTCTTGTTCGACAAGTAAATGTTTGTCTGGCACACAAATAATTACGCGATATTCGTTTAAACGAACAACAAAATAAAGCAATTATGTGGATGTATTACTGTATCTTTAATCTTCAATTCATGAATCCACAGAAAATCGCGCACGAAATTGAAATATAGTAACTATATAGTAATAATATAAAATTAATTAATAAAAGAAAAAAAAACAACAATGAGCAAAAACGTGAGTATGATACATGAAAATAGTATATATGAGAAGGAAATAAAATATAAAATAAACAGCTGTGGTAATTGAATTTCAAAATTGATTAGCCTCAAACAATCAAAAAACAAATAATGAATATATTACTCTTTTCTGTATCTTTTTATTTTAACTCATTTTGGATATGTAAAATGCAAGGCATTAACAAGCTTTCATTACTTGTAATTAATTACTAATTTTCGTTTAATTATAAACTATAACTCTTCCGGACAAAGATACATAATTATATAGAGTGGATATTAATCTTATTGCAGCTTTTATATATATTACATATATAATCATCTATGATCGCCTTTTGATCTGTAATAATCAGTACAAATATTGAAATGGAAAACTTAATAATTATTATAGTACTTTACAAGTTTTTTTCAAAATAGGTATTTTCAAATATAGGTAGACAAATAAAGTGTAAGCACTTATAATTTTACTGAAAGAAAACTAATAAGATATACTTTATTAGGTATAGGTATTTTCGTTTGTCATTCGTAATTTTATTTCAAAGTATATGACTGCAAAGGAAGCCAGTCTAAACTATCTTTCAACATACTTCTTTCATTTCGTCTACATTTAAGAGGCGGAAACCAAAACTACTCGCTGATATTGCAATTTGTTGATACGCGTCACGTGCTAACAATCCCAAATTTGCATCGATCACATTTTAATTACATAAAACAATAACTCTCGAACAAAACGAAGTTAAAACAAGTTTGATTTCACGCGCGAAGTCGATCTCATAAAAACGCAAAACCTTTCGCCATCAAAAAATGAACGTTGTTATCAGATGCTAACGACCTCATCAAAATTATGTACTACCAAGCTCTCGTTAAAATTGTCATGAATAACAATCAATATACAACTGGGTATCAAACATTTTATCGCACATTCAAGCTTCTTATAATGACGGATATCTATGTCACATTTTTAATTACATTTCACACCCGCGTTTTTCCTAAATGCTCATTCGTGCGCCATTTCGCGCTCTTCGCGCTGATATTTTTAATTACTTTTAATCAATCGTTACAGTATCGATTACATTTTCGTACATCCTGCGATAGATGAACATATTTTTATTGATGTATTAATTTCCGATATGATACATTTTGTATTCAAAAGTTAACAGGAAATATTATGTTTTTCTTCTGAGTTACATAAATCTATGTTTGTAGTTAGACTTTTCAATACAACTAATGTTGAAAGCTTACACTTTGAATCTGCATTAATAATTTAAATAATATATTAGGGAAATGATACCGTTATTTCAAAAAGGAAGGATTCAAATAATTGAGTGAAATTAACTACTACATAATATTATTTACTAATAAATATATATATGACATAAATTATGAATCTACAATTTATGTTGAATAAAGTCACAATGCTGTTAGCGCTGAAATACAACTCATTCTTTAGTTTAATATTGAAACGAGAAATATAATACAGTTACAAAATTTGAAAATATAATGTGGTAAAAAGTTTGCCACATACGCTTATCAGAAGCTTTACACTTGTGGGTTTACAAAGTGAATTCCATTCATAATCTGTCATGTAATACTGAGTGGCAATATTTCTGATACACAGAGTCTAGCCACAAGCTCGGCACACTTTGCGTCCGATTTCACGAGCCATCAAACGCCGCTTTTGCAAAAGGCTATCCACGCAATCTAAATCCCGCGATAAATAACTCGCGTCGTTGAGCGCAGTGACGTATTATCCAATACTTTCGTCGTTGGACACACGACAGATATTAGATAAGAGAAACACGGCGGAATGATCGAAAAATGACCTCTCTGCTGTTGGTAGAGGAACGTATCAAAAAGGAGGAAAAAAAAGGATGATATTTGCTCTCTCATTATTGTGATAAAATAATGGGACGTTGGCACGTGCATAAACACATGTTCACACATGCAGGCGTAAACACATAAAGACACATACGGGCTGTCAATACAAGCACGCTGACGTAGTTTGACACAATATGACTCTTGAAGGGCTGCCCGGTTGGATTATTCACCGCCCAGACACTCTCGTGTGTGGCACGTGTGTGGTAGTGCGTATGCTTGTGTATCTGTACGTCTGTGTGGATAGATATACAACGACATGCAGACGCACAGAACTCAACCCTCTAATCTCACCTCGCACCATCACCGAGGACATACGGCATGTGCGCTGTTTGTCGAGTCTTCGTTTTCTTTCATGATATCAACTATCTCTGTCGCGTCGCGGGGTGCGGGAAATCAGGTTGATCGAAGTATATATTTCATATTACTTTTTCTTTTTGTTATACGTACGGAATATTTTCACTGAAAATATGGATACAGATACTTTTGAATAATATTCATTTTTAATTAAAACTGTATACCAAACAGTAAAGATTATAAGTACATAGAATTACGAAAATAGTGTAATAATTTCACATGAAAGTAATTTGTCTTAAATCATTATTCGAATGTATTCAATACAAAAAAGAATATTTTTTAATATAAAAATGACTTTGCTTCTATAGAAAATACGTAATTTTTTGTGCTATGTTAATTAAAATGTTTTCGTGGAATTATATTTATTAAATAAAACGTATTTCAAGTAAAATGAATAATTTGTGATCTTATAATATAAAAATGACTTTTTTGTCCTAGATCTTTATAATTCGTTTGTCAATCGGGGGCTTAAACAACTTCGAAAAATCAATACAACACTACACTACTTCGATACGAAACGCAGACATATTTTTTACAATTTCATCGTTGTCTCGATTAAACCGCTCGAGTTGTTCGCACAGCACACTTGACTAATCAGCTTCAAACACAAATGTCGCATGCATATGAATCACATGCGTGACTTGTCCGGACTTTACGCTTTCGAGTTCCATTTAAATTTTAGTCGCATATAGATATACACACAAAAAAATAGAAGCGGATAAAAAATGTTAATTCTAACCGTGTAGGATATCAAGTGTTTCTTTAAGCGCCAACAACTTTTATATTCTACATCCTGCGGCAGATAAAGTGTCTTTATTACGTCATCATCAAAGACTACATACAGTAACTGAATGCATTTGCGAGAAAACGGACACATACATTATCGGCGTTCGTCGGCGATTTCGCCGATGAGATTGACACCCACGCTCCCACGCACCCCCCGCATCGCATTCGTAGGCGTTTTGGGATAACAGTATTCCAACTGATATGTTTCGTTCAGAATTCTCATTTGTCAGAGATAATTTCTCGCATTTACATTCTTTTTAAGTTTCTTTGAACCTGCAAATATAGATCTTCATCAAACATTTTGTTTCCCTCAAGTTGAATATATTTGATAATTGATACGTTGATTAGGAAAAGAGACAAATTTCGAATTCTAAATTGGTCTCTCTGTGGAAAGACACACTTTATAAATACGTATGAACATAGTTTTCATTTTACCTATAATTAAACTTAATTTGAATGATTCGGTTGTTCATATTAAGTTTTTGTTTAAAATAAAGAAAAATTTTTCCCAAGAACAAATCGAAAATAAAAAGTAAAGTACAATTAGAGACTCTTCTAATAATTAAATGGAATTGATCCTGTCAGACCAAGCCATACAATTCTTATGAATTGATAAAAATGAGAGTAGAAACGCTTTCTCTATTGCTCTGCCTGTTTCGTCTGCACCACCCTCACTTTTTCGCAAAGTAACGCGTGCTGTTTTTAGCTCTTTTTCACCGGCTTGTTCTCTTTCTCTTCATTCTTTATCACGGCGTGCTCCTCTTTTTCTCGAGCACTGAGGCGTCGGCTGTCGGCACTCTGCCAAGCTACTCAGTGCTCGTGTGCCGTTGCGAGAGCAGACCACGCGGAATAAAAAGGGGAGCGACCGAGAAAGAAATAAAAAGAGAGAAGCACCACAATAAAAAAAAAGAGAGAAAAGAATAAAACAGGAGAAAAAAGAGAGAAAAAAAAGAGCGAGAGGAAAAATGTCGGCGCAAACTGATGATGGATGGAGTGGAAACGTTCCGATTTGTGATTGTTATATTACTCGATTCGCGTGCAACGTTGCGGGAAATAAGAATTTTTCAACGCCTGATAAAGATTTGTAATTCTGAATAAATGTATACGTACAATTTAGCTTAAGGGTTTTCCCCAATTTAATTAAGATAATTTCTAAAGATGTATAAAAAGACATCTTATAATTATGGACAAGTACTAATAATAACAAAATACTATAGATAATTCGTAATTTATCTTGAAATCAAATTAAAAATATTTTGAAGATTAAAGATATTTTTTGAATAAATGCTTTTTGAAAAATAGTGTGTAAATGTAGAAAAAGATCATTTAAAAATGTTGTTTGTAATTATAGGACGAATAATTTTGCTTGCAGGCTAACAAACCACTGATGGAAAAGCGACGACGAGCAAGGATCAACCAATCTCTGGCGGCGCTAAAGGCTTTGATCCTTGACAGCGCCCGCTTGGAGAATACGAAGCACAGTAAACTTGAGAAGGCCGACATTCTCGAATTGACTGTTCGACATCTCCAGAGGCAACGGTCGCTTGCACAACCTGGCCTGTCCAGGTACAAGGCTGGATATCAAGATTGTTCTCGAGAGGTTGGTATTAAATTCTAATAACGTTCGATTCCTTTAACGCTGAAGAATTTAATAGCTTATTTTAGTCGTTAAAATACATTGAAGTGAACTTATAATTTTTGTTACAAAGTTCAATTTTCTTAAAAAGGAAGAATAAAATAATATGAACTCAATAAAATGTAATATTATAGTTAATAGTGACATAATATTAAACATGATTCATTGTAAATAAAAAAAAATATTTATTTTATGTCTTAATTAAAAAGTTGTCTAATTAAAATTGTTCAAATAATATATAAGTTTGTGTATTTTTGATGTCCAATTATCGATCGATCTCGTATGAATCAGACCAAATAAGAAGAAGGAAATGTGTCCGAGATATATATTTTTCTTCGCCAGTTTAATGCCAGTAATCACGCGTTAACGATTATTTCTGCGCTAGTAATGTTACGGCGGCGCACAAGTTACAATTACAAATCTTGCCGTACAGGTTGAAAGTTTAGCATTAAATCGGATTATTCGTGGAAAAGAAGTCGAGTTTTAAATCCTGCACACGATTCCATAAGTCCGACTCATTCTACTTTTTCGAATTAACGGAAATGAGGAATGAAGGAAAACTCGTTTTGCATCTTCATTCATGTCAAATGGGTTTAATTATTTAGTCACTTGTTATTTATTAATTCCATGTAACTCGTTATTTTTGTGCTACCAAATACGACCGCCTTTGAAGCATCTGTATCAATTCCTTTTTTATGCATACCATAAAGATGCATAAAAGTACAAGTTGAATGTAAGATTTTAACCGATTTTCAAACTTACTTCGTATGTCAATCAATATATTTTCTGCAAATTAAATCAAATTTCTTTATTATTTATATATATAGCAGTATAAAATATTTTTCTATCGCAAAAATAATCGTTGTTTATGTATTAAATTTTTGGCTATTTCGGGACATTCTTTTGAATTTACGTAAAAGTAAAGACGTATTGGTAGATGCAAAGAAATCGACGGTTTATCGCGGCATTACGAGGAGCCAGAACGGCGCAGCTTTGCGATTGGATAGCACCAGTGGCAAGGCTGCTACGCCGAAGTAGCGGCAATGCTATAAATCGCAAAAGGAAATAAAAGAAATCCGGCAGCATTTCGAGCGATGGTCGCCATCGCGGTACCGGCAACACGATCCACTCCGATATTTATACGTGAGCGAGCAGGCAACCCGTCGAGCAGGCCACAAGGCACACCCACAATGCAACTACCACGTCAATTTTTATACGTCATAAATTCTGCTTTTTTGTGCGAGAACGCTTTTCTGTCAATTTTGTTCGTTACAGCTTTTTAGTTTCTTTTTCATCACTTTCGACTAATTACGGCATTTTGCAAACAATTGAAAATAATATAATAGTCTTTATTGTTTACACTTTTTATGTTATCTATAAAATAGTTACAGAATAAAGAGTAGTTTAAATTAGGTATAAAATTAGGTGTAAAATAGTTAGGTCTAATTTTTGGCATAAGCTACTGTAAATTAGAAACTAAATTTTTTATTAAAAAATATTGCAGAGTTATTTGCGGATCGTAATTATATGTTGCAAAATGAACTATAGTATACTAAGTGGACAAGACTTTTGGAATAGTTTCGACGAACGATACGAACACTTTGCATCATAAATGGTTATACAGTTCAAGGTTTAAGCGATATCCGTATAGTTTTACACGACACTAGGTCGACCTTAAACCGTGACGATGTAAACTTGTCGGCTATCAGACAAACCTTACACAAAAATACATTTTCACAAATAAAGCTAAAAATCACAAAGACGACAATAAAGTCAGGATACAGTAGAAAAAAGGATAACTGGATTATAATAATTATTATTTAAAAAATTCTTATTTATCGGAGTAAAAATAAACTAAAATTGAATTTCAATCGTTGTGAATTCTTTTTCACGTTTAGTCAGTACTTTAGAAGATCAAATTTGCTCAATCATCGTGCAGTCATTACGTCAGAGACGTTATGAGAAATTCGTGGCTGGTCGCAGTGACTCTCACGTACAAAAGGAAGTATACGAGAACGTATAAATGAAAGACTAATGCGCGTCCGCAAAGACAATCATACATTGCCTACGAATTCGGTTATTGCTTATTTTGAACCCGTCGACTCTTAAAAGAGCTTTGGTCAGTGATTCTTTGTGCGATTATAAATTACAATTTTCATTCGTCTTTTGCTTTTTAAACTTTTTTACTTTAATTATATCATCTCTTACTTTAGTAGAAATTAATAAATCTATTTTTTTCTTTATTTAAACCATTTTCGATGAAAATCTATTGCTTTTAATTAATTTATTATAGCATTTACACAATTTATTATTATTCAATATTTGTTAAGTAATTCATTAGTTTCGATAACATTTTTATATTTGTCTGTTCTTATATACAATATAGACGTACATGTACAACATCAATGTTGATTTACACGTATATAAATACCTTTAATACATGAGTAGAAACTTATACAATAAATATATAATATGTAAATATCTAAAGTATATAATATACATTTATAATGTTTAAATGATATTGATATTTACTATATTATGTAACTGGAAATACAATGAAGATATGCAGTAGGCGTGTTTATATCAGCGCATTGTAATTTGATAATTATCGATACGTAAAATCGATATTTTCATGGTAGCGTCAATACCTAGTTTGTTCGGTGACAGAGCACCTTGTGCCAGACGTTCGTTGCGACGTGCGATTTTGTATGCGTCACGTTCCTATTATCAATCGACCGCGCGCCAATCGCGCGAGACCCGTCAAACTGAATGCTACCCGCGCCAGTCGGAAACGCGCGATATACATACGGATAACACCGATATCACGTGCCACGCGACTTGCCTGCTCGATTCATGGCTTGCAAACTTTCCGCGTAAATTTTCTCGCTTCTTTATTCGTTTTACACACTACCATTTTAAAATATGCGTTGCAGCATTATTGTCACAGAATATTATTTTATATTCTGTATTAATATGTAATATAATATTTTATATTAAATTGTTGCTTTCAAAAATCTATGTCATTAAATGGAGATATTAATACCATATGTTATAACTGATAATTAATAATGTTTGGTTTATAATAATAACAACAATCATAATCACATGAATTGAAATATAAAATAACAATTTGTTTCTTAATATGATTAAAAAAATGTAGAAACTTCATATGCATAATAGTAAACTGTTTGTAGCGTAGTATTTAGTAACATGGAAAATGTGATGTTTTTTGTTGCAGGTGAGTCGCTATCTCGATGCACCTGATATCATTACTGGAAATACCACCCCGATGGACCCTGCTGTGAAGCAGAGGCTACTTCGACACTTAGACAGTTGTGTATCCGAATTAGATTTAGATTTGGGATCGCGACCAGATAGTGGTTTAGGGAGTAGTCCAGGAAGTGTAACAGACCGAGTGCCTGGTGTGACCAGCCCGGTTCCCTTGGATCATCATGTGGCACCAGCTCCTCATTGCAGTGCCGCTCTAAATCCTGCTTTAATCAAAGCCGAGATCCCAGAACTCGACGCTGCCCGACCTGACAGCAGTACAACAGCAGGTGATGAGAACAACAACAGCAGTAGACCAACGTCAGCATTTAGTCAGGTGAATCCAGCAGTTTTAGATTCGCACCATCCTGGCGCCGCAATACCCGTAGATCAGGCATCGACATCGCAACAAAATCCCAACATGTTGTCAGTAGTTCAGGTGATTCCCTCTAGACTGCCGGATGGCCAAGTTGTGTTTCTTCTACCTAGTCATTACGTTCAGTTGGCAGCGGCTGCGGCAGCGAACGGAATTAGCATTGGTCCTAATCCGCCAACTGCAATTTGGGCCGCGACAAATATGTCGCTGCTAAAAGCTACCGATAAGTTAATAAAAAGACCACACGATGAGGCACCCGATTGGCCCGACGAACATGCAAAATTATCCAATAAGAGTCCAAGATTGGATCAGCCTGAGCAACCATTGGACTTTACCACCACTAAAAAGCTTAAGAGCGTTAGGATTATGGACCATCAGATAGTACGTCCGACAGAGAGTACGATAATCCACGACGAGAGAGCTCCTAGTCATGCTGATGAAAACATTGAAATGCCTTCGGTATCGTCGGGTGTACCGCAATCGGTTAAAGATGAAGAAGGCATGTGGAGGCCTTGGTAATAATGCAGTGGAGAATGACAAGCCGAAGAAATGAAATGTAAATGACGGCTATAGAATGAAGTAGCATTGCTGATGTTGATGTTGCGGTTGTAGATGTAAGAATTAGATAGCTGGACATTCTTGTTGCTGCAGTGATAAACGAAGGAGCTATTCAACACATTCGATCGGCAGTTTTCGCTGCTGAAATAACAACAAAAGTATAATGTAATACAGTTTTTTGATAAACAACATCCTTTGAGTCACAGGAACAGGAATTTCTGATAAAAATCATTATTATAAGTAGCGATTGTACTAGAGGATTTCTTGTCTCTGATGATCTCTAGTATAAGTGTTACATTATTACTAGTAATAATAATCACTTTTTCGCAGAAATACTTATAAATGTTACTGAATTAGCGATTTATGATTCCAGAAACAGCGAAATGTAACATCTTTTAAGAAGGTATTACAACCTTCTTTGTTGCAAAACATTATCAATCAGAAGACTTGATGTATAATATACAAAATAATTGTGCATGCTTATTGTAATGTATGTTACTACATCAACAAATGATGTATTATTAACAAAAAATTGTGTCACAACAGTATCAGCAAATGCCACTTCTTTTGCCGAGTGTATGCAGGTTAAACACATTGTTTTTGCTTTTCGTATTCGGTAATTCAAGACGCGCTAAAGAACATGAAAAGTTTAAAGATTATGAAAACCAGACAAGAGAAGAATATATTTCAACAAAAGTTTAACCTGTGCATCACAGTTTATTTCTTTATATCGTGATTTTGTGTAAAATTCTTTCCTTTATATAAGATGAATGAGGTAAGAGGTAAAAGTTACAACTTAGATGGTAAAGAGCACTGTTTAGGTGATAAATCTATACCATATAAATAATATAACTTTTTTCGGATGAATTGTACATATGTTATTAGTTCAGTGATAAAATTTAAACACTTAAATGGTAAAGTTTATTATCTATTTTCAGTTACGTGTTTCAATTATATAATTTTCAAAATTACAACTTAAATTATATTAATTATTAAACAAGTCGTAAAATTATGAAATATTAAGTCTTTCATATTGCATATATATTTAATGAGAAAGTTGTCTTTCTTTTAAGTATTCAACAAGTTTTACTCACAAAATTTAAGTTGCACCATTTAAATGGTACTATTTTACAACTTAAATATTTTACCTTCACAGTAGTACAATTTCGTATTCTCATATAAAGTTACTGAGTCTTATTACAACGCCGCAAGATAGTACATTGGAGTGTGAAGCCTATTAGACAGCCATTTGAAAGATACAATTTTCATATGTTTGTTTTTAAACATTATGAGATAAACATTAAAAAACAAGATTTTAATATGAAAAAAAGTAATTAATTTTATTGATTTAATATAATAAATTCTTTAAAGGTATATCATTTTCATGCAAATTAATTAATAAATGCAATAAAATCGATTTATTGCATACTTTCAAATTAACACTTTTATATGTGTCCTGTAAAAAAGTTAAATAGATGCATCTTTCTTATATGGGATCTAATCTGCCTACTTCGACAAGCCTGAATGCCAAAGTAAATAATATGACGTCCTAATAAGTGCAACAGTTATATTAACATATAATTAGAGATGTTGAAGACGGCTTACTTATAGAGTAAAAGGAAAATGTTTATTTTTTTGTGTTTTCATAAAACTTTATTTCAATATTTTATTATATCAAAATCTTAATCTAATTGAATATTATAGATATAAATATACAAATATTTTACTTATGGCCATCGTGCAATAAATTAGATAAATAATGCAAAAATAAGTAATTGTCAAAATTTTGATAATTTTAAGCGAATTACTGAAGTTATGGTTACAAAAAATGTATGACGAAATACTTTTTCAATGTAACTTGATGTAAATATATGTACAATTATTATTTATAAAATCATGTGATTCTTTTGTATTTTAATGCAAATAATAATTATCTTCTAAACTTGGTCATGTAATGGACAAATAATTTAAATATGTAAAATGATGACAGTTTTGCGATACTTTTTTTTAGTAACAAATCCTGCAAAACCGTCTTTTTATTGTAAACATATTTGCGAAGATTGACTTGATAGTTTGAACAGATTTATTATTATCTATAGTAGATGACGTGCGATGTATGCAAGCTGATGAATGATTGAGTACAATTGATTCTTGTATTTTTGTTAAATTTTCTTCTGTGTAAATAGTTTTCATCGAGATTTTAGCTATATTAAAAAGTATAGATTTATTTTGATGTTATCTAGGTGTAAATGTAAGCAAAACTTGTGCAAGATAAAAGAGGTAAATTACGAAATTAAGACGTAGAATCGAAAATCTAGCATATAATTATGTCTATAATTGTTAAATATCTGAAATTCGATTTCGTATTCAATGTATTTAGTTATGCAGTCAATAAACACAGTTATTGAACTGTAAAGTATAAACAATTAATACAATTATTCACTTCCATTTTCCTTATTATTTCAATAGGAAATATTATTATTATATAATGTTATTATTTAAATATAATATATAAATAGTAAATATATTTAATTAGAAAATTATTTATTAATATATGTGAGATTTGATCATTATTTTCTTTTCAAATTTTAGTATTTTAATTTCTTTTTACTATCGGTATTTTTATTTTGGTATAAAGTTATACTTCCGAAGGTAAGTAATTACGTTTAAAAATATCAGAATTGTAAAAATCATAATTTGTAAAAATGTACTTTATTGTTCGGATTACATATATTTGTAGAAATTATTTATTATATAGACGGTATACATTTTACAGTTTTGTCACTATTTAATAGTATCACTATGGTGTTATTTAACACTAACTTTTTTAATATTTTGGACTTAAATTACGAATGAAAAGTTTTGAATCCAACATTTGCGTTAATATAATTACGAAAGTAAACTTTTAAAAGCCTGTGCATACATTTAAGCTTTTTAGTGAATTACCTAAAATCATATTTTCACAGTATTCATATACCTCAATTAATAATATATATTGTTTTAATTGTTGTTTTGCCAATTTTTGTTGTTTTGTTTTTTTTTTACCAATTTTTTAGCGTTTTTTTCACCCAGTTTTGGGTTAATTTATCTTTCTGTAATAGGAGGCGAAGATTGGCAAGAGGGATAATATATACTAGGCACGAATCGATGAGAGGAGGCGTACAAGCGGTCACACGAGCGTGGCGGTAACGAGATTTTAATACCCTGGTGGCTTTGGTGGTGGGCTGCTCATGTGAGAAGCCCTCTCGTATTACACACATCCCAGCAACGATGTGTATGCTAATGCTGCACCTCAATTAGCGACCCAACAAAAGTGTGGCGCAAAAAATAATAATTACAATAATTTTCCGCTGCTCGTGTGCCTATAGCTTTGCGCTTTTTAACGACCCGGTATTGCGTACATTTATTGTTCTCGTCCGGCGAATGGGGTAACTGCGGCTAATAATGGTATTTTGGTTTTTGAAGTTTGCGCGACTACAAATCCGTACGTTGACTAGATTTTTGTTACAAATAAGTTTTTTTTATATACGAATTGTACAGTACTTTGAATGTATGCGAAGGTATTGTTTATAGACAATATATTGGTTTAACAAAATATATTTTGAATGTATACATTTTTCAAAGTATTCATATGATACGATTTAATCTAGTAGATGACATAGATGATAACATTTTGTTTTTATTTTTCCAGTTACTTTTACTTAATATTGAAAAAATTGTATTGCTTGTGGCAAACTATTGATCAAATGAATTAACACAAAATAAAAATGCATTGTTACAATTAATCTCTATGAAGAATAGGTTTCATTATTCAATCAAGAAACGAGAATATATCCACTAACAGTTAAAATTAGTGAATTTTTCTCGATAATTATACCAGTACGTGAGCGCGCGAACTATGTCAGATTTCGATTAGACTTTAATCATTGTAAATCAACGATGAGCTGTATCTTCAGATTTTAAATTTGATTTAAATATCACACATCATTGTTGAAGAATATATAGAAACTTGAATTGAATATTAATAAAGTTGTTTAATTAGTTGCAAAAAGTTACATAAAATAAAAATACAAGTGCTTAATAGTTTTATATTTATCATTATTATTACGTGAATATATTTTTTATAAAATTCATCTAAGTTTTTGTTATTAATTTCTTGTTCTAATCAAAATCATACGTTTTTCGTTAAAAATATATTATTTCGATACATGTAAGATACATAATTTTTTTAATATTTTTGGTATTTGAAATGTTATATACTGACAGTGGGATCTTATGTTGTTTGAAGCTCACATCAATGTTGATATATACCTATAATTGTAAACATGTATAATGTTGAAACATTGGATTAATGGTAGTAGGCTATAATTGAAATGAGATATCTATTTAGCATTAGCAATTTTATATAATGATATATAATGCATAGACCAGTTCAATATTAAGATTTTATTCTACATAGTTGTAAGATCGGAACAAAGATTATAAAATTAACATAATAACCAATGATGATTAAACACTCTATGTAACCTATATCACTCGATGAGTGATCATGTCTATTGGCTACTAGAGATGTATTCTGAAGGTTTTGAATAATAACTAAATGAAAAAAATCGTTATTTTGATCGATTATTTATAGAAACACCATATCATGATGAAAACCGTAAGTTTTTAATTGAATTCTTTTAATAACTGTAAAAAAAATACTTTGACACTTCATTTGTAATAAGTACAATTTACACCTTTTCGATAGCTTATTTAACATATACATAAACAATATAATTGCTTAAAGTATTAAATGTATAATATTATAATAAGATGTGATGTTTTTTATATAGTGTAATACTTAGACCTAAAATTCTTGAACATTTTGTGACTTCGTATAATCAATTGAATTTTCACGTAAACTAGAATAAAATGTATGCTGAAACTTTTAATTTGTCCAATGAGATAATACAAGTTTGTTTTTTTTGCAGTGTAAAATATCCACGTCCTTTCAGCATGAGCGCTGCTTTATAGCAGTTAAAACCACCTGTTACACTGACTCGTGCCAAACTTTACCTTTTTCCTTTTCGCGAAACACGCGACTAACCACCCGCACCGTGCTCCATATCTATTTCGCGACATCAACCACTTTGATGGTTCTTTTGTACTTGTTCTTCGTAAATGAAGTGTCGAATTAGTAATGAACAATTAAACTCTCGCTGCCTGTATAATCATGTTAACGTCAATTTTGTGGAATACACATACATATTTTTGTACATATGCAAAACATTAAGTTTCTGAAGATGGTTGTAGCAATTTTGAGTCCGCTGCATATAGTAATAGTTCCCAAGTAGAGGCATTCATTTCGGGTATCCACTTTTTATGGTACTATTTCAAAAATAAACTACAATTAGTATAAATTCAATTTGTAAATTGTTTTTCATAGCACTTAACTTTTGTTTGTATGATATATAAAAAAGATCTTACATTTGCAAACATTTTTCGATTTTTCTTTTCAAAATTTAATGTTATATTAAAATCCGACATGCTTCTGTCATTAAACTGTAGACTTGTATGATTCATAGCATTGCTTCTCGAATATGAATACTTTTCTCCATCAATCAGGAGTTTTTGTTTCTCATTTTTATGCCTTATTGATTCTGATACCCTATTAATTCTCTGAGTTTGATTTAGTTGCTGAGAGAGAATATTTACGTTTTCAGATTCTGATAAATGCATCATATTATTCATTTGCAAACTTCTTTCCCTTCCTTTCAGAATTTGACTCGGTTCTTTCCACATCGGGTGTGATTTCCAAACAGATTTTTCGAACGGTAAGGAATGCGAAATTATTTTTTGTGAAATTGTGATTATCATTAAACCAAGGAATAAACCTAAAAATGCAAAATGAAGGAAAAGTATTCAAGAAATACCAAATTGAAATGAATCATAAAAATTAATAATTACGTAATATTCAGTAAAAATGAATACTTTAACTTCTAATATTTTTGTTAAAATTCTGCTTGATATAATTTATGTGTGATTTTTAATTATGTTGTATTGATAAAAAAGTGAACTTTGAAACGAGTTACATAAGTTTAGTAAAAAGTACCATAACTATCATGAATATCCATAATGCGCAGATGATAACATATCATAAGATTATAAATATTTTGTGCATTTATGTATCATACAATGATAAGGATAAATAGTTTTGCCAGAAGTAGATAATTTTGCAGTTGTTATCTTTTGTTGAAAAGTATTCTGCTTTATCGACCTATGCCAAAACTGGATTTTCTTATTAAATTCTGATAAATTATCCAGAATAGATAATAATCAAATCTAAAAATGAAAAATTGAAAAAAATATTTTAAATTAAAAATTTCCCTCAACCTTTTACAGATTATTATCTAAATAAATTTAATAATGATTATTTATACCAATTCAATATTTATTTAATTTCAAAATCATACTCTTTTTTGCTTTGATACTTTTAAAAGAAAACAATCATAAACTGCAAATTTCTAACTGTTAATTTAATGACATTTACAAAGGATTTTTGAAAAATATTGCGTATAAACTAGAACTTTACACTCAAAGTATCCCGTATGGAAAAAAATATATATTAAAATGTATGTCAAAATGTATAACTTTTTACCGCCAAAATGAATTTGAAATAGTATATTACTTAACTAGTGAAGTCTGCAGAGGCTTTTCCCACGAGTGAGAAAGATGGCATCACGAGCGAAGCGAGTGATGCCATTCTCACGAGTGAGAAAGCCTCTGCTTGCTTCAGTAGTTGAGTACGATATTTTTCCTTACGAGAGTGGGAAAAGTAACTACTT
>JABFPJ010002361.1:0-19979 GCA_022817425.1 Gryon sp. ZL-2020
ATTTTTTTACGATTCGATAGCGAGTCGTCAGCGAGTCGTTTGCGAAGCGTCACCAATTTCGGCATCGCTGACGAATCGCTAGCGAGTCGTCATCGAGTCGTCAGCGAGTCGCATATTTTTAACTGGGTAAAAAAAGAAATTGTCTCTTACCTTGAGATGAATCATTTGAATTTTTTAGCATTTTCATATCCTTACTATTAGCTTTAAATTGTCGTAACCCATCTCTTGACAGCCTTCTGATTTCTGTAAATCCGAAAACATTAACATTTAGATTTATTTGATGTTAAGTTATATAGTGTGGTCGTTGTACTGAAGAATAAAGTGCACTTTATTTCTGTACGACTTTCTTAAAGTATGTTTAAAAAGTAACTTATACCAGATTTTAAAGCAGAATACACCTGAATTTTGAAAAAATGAAACAAAAATTAGGTTATGTTAATTTCGACTTTATACTTCTGTTTTTTTATTGTGCCTTTTATATATACATTTTAATTAAACGAAACACTTTCTACAAATTCAAAGAAAATGAAAAAACAAATAAGATTAAAAACAATTACATAAAATAGTAAATTAATATATTTGTATTGCATTTTTGAAGCCAAATAGTGATGAACTAATAGAATTTGCAAAGTTATTGACGATTATGCGTGAAGTGGGTTGGGGTCTGAAAACCAACCGATCGATACTTTGAGAAACTAAACTCAGCAAACGAGCAAAGATAGGAAGTTTGTCTTAAGGGAGATTAAGCATTTAAATATGAACAAATTGCGTTTTCAAATTGATCGATTAAAAATAATATTGCTGCTGTCGAAGCGTCGACAATATTGCAAATATAAAAAGGATTCTCAACAGCTTTTAAATTTCCAATTCGAACACTGTTTTCAAACGATTTCAATGAAACAAACTGAAGTATAACAATCAGAAATTACGATACATATCCTTCTTGTCTAGTTAACATAAAATGGTTATTAGTATGATTTATGTTCACGCAAATCGCACGTGTGAGTCTAAATACATCAATCACTGATAACTCTGGAATAATACATCTAAATGGAAACGGAAATCCACGTTAATATCGAACTATTTGTGATAGCAAGAGAAGTCTCTTCGCTTTAACGAACCGTTGTTTGAACTCTGTCACCGAATCGGTTCTCTGTAGTATCTTCTGATTCAATAAAGTGGTTTGTGCAATATTTACAGAAATATATTCACAAAAGAATACCTTCAACTGAATTTAGACCATTATTTTTGTTTATTAATTCAAACTTTCACACATCAATAATAAACAATTTGTAATTGTAGTAATATTTTCTACCAATAAAAGCAAATTGATGTTAAATCAAAAGTTCTTATCATAATCATCAATATTTAAGTAATTAACTCTGTTCATTCAAAGTTACTTTATAATATTTATTTTTAAAATATCTCTAACGGAAGACAATATATAGCGGCAAAAAGTTATATATTTTAACATACATTTTGATATAATTTTTTCCGTATAAGATCAGATTATTTAAAAGATTAGTTCTTAAACATTACAAAATATCTACAAATTTATTTTCGTTACATCAATTTCAATGCTTTTATAATTATATTTACTTTAGACAAATGTTAGAAAATCTTTTTCTGTTTATTTTAATTCTTCATTTTATAAAAAATTGTTATAAAATATAAATTATTTTAAAAGTAGATTTCGATTTGCAAATATCATAACAAAAAAAATCATCTATCGAATAATAAATTTAGCACAACGTTGGATCTAATTATTGTTCCAATAAGACTTTTGCATTACTGATATATAAAATATTCCGTGTATATACATATACAACTATTCGCTAGGGATACAGTTTGTATCACTTGAGATTTCATCTGGGTCATATGGCATTTCACTTAAATCTAATTCATTCCAGTGTATTATACGAATTGTCAATCTAGGATCTATTCACATTATTTTTTGAGTAAAAAAGTTACAATAAAAAATCTATTTTAATTGACATTACATTAAGCAACACTTAACATTATTATTATTATAATTTTTTACGAATTCTTTTAAATCAGCAAGTTATCACATTTATTGATAAACCAGCTAAAATGCAATTAAAACTTAAATAAACACTCAAATATACACATTATTTTATAAGAAATGTATATTTATCAAGAAACAAGACTTTGTTAAAAAGAATAAAATCATAATCACTTTTTCATTTAGTTAATTAACATTTATTTCTTTTAGTAGGAAAATTATTTTTAATCGAAGTGTTCTGCATTTTATCAATAATTACGTTAATACTTCATAATTAAAAACACTAGTAATTATTAAAATTCCGATAAAAAATACATATTGTTTAGATAATTATTTTAATAATATTAATAAATTAGCTAGTAGAATTCGATGTAAACACATTATCGACAAAAAGTGACAAAATATTTACTTAACTAATATTACGTTAATATATATTCAATTTAAATTGAAAAAATACTTTTATTTTATTTATTTATAATAATTTTTTATAATCACCTTAAAAACTTTATAAAATATATACAAATTTTAACCAAATGAAAGATTTATTCCATTTACATACAATAAATCTAATAATAAATAATCTAATGATAAAAAAAAAACAAGAAATATAATAAAATAATAACTAACGAAGTAGACAATAGCATTTTTTAGATTACTTAAGAATAAAAAGTTTGTCTCTCATTCACCTGCTGCTTCAAAATACAATTCGTTTTTCCAATTACCGTTAACCGTTTACACTCATTTCTTTACAGTGTAATGCTTCAAAGTAATATACACTAAGAGCAAAAGACAGTTAATTTCTTACAATAAAACGATTTTATTTATAACATTCTTATTTTACAGATCCTTTACTGTATTAAACTGAATTTAATCACAGTGCAATCGTAAAAACAAAATATTATTATTATACACAGTTAAAACGATCGAAATGAAATTGACTGATATACAAAAATGCAAACGTCTAACTTTATTGTATACAATAAAATTAGCAACATAACTCAACTCTGATATGATATGAATAAAGTGAAAAATGATATTACAAAATATTTTTGAAGGTAAATCAATACTCAAATGCGATTATCTAATAAAAAGACTAATAATTTTAATCATAAAATTGTATTAAAACTGCTGCAACATTTTCCAATAGATATACAATATCAAACAAATTATGACAAAGTTTTCTCGACCATTAGATGATGAATTCGATACATTTAATCAGATAGAGTCATCATGAAAACGTAAATGCCCAAATGACAAATATAACAACTGCGGTTGAACTGTTTTTGTACTGATTAATTATTCTTTCTAATCCCACCATATAATAAATAGTAAGATTTTGATAAAGCCTCTGCTAAATGAAACATCTTCATAATTTAAGGTCGATATATATTGTAAAAATTATTCAAGTTTATAATTAAAGCTAATGAAAAATATTTCAAAATACACATTTTAATATTTCCATCATCATACAAAATCAAATAAAAGATTAAAGCATTTTTTTCTTAATAAAAAAAAATAGCTCAAATGAGTCAGAACAACCTTAATTATCTGAAACAAGCAACTACATTTTATCTTAGTTCCTTTTTTTGTCAACTTTTTTTCGTTTCACTTTAATTCATTACATTTCAGACTAAGAAAAATTCAAATGAAATGATGAAAATGAAACAGACTGCCAGAAGCTGTGCGGCATCATGTAATTTTTCTTTTTAACAAAACAATTCTAGTATCTGCAGTATTAGCGATCCAACTGTATATATACCTATATATATAACGGAGAACTCATGTGTGAGCATTTTTTTGTCTATTACAACGTGCGATTACGATGTCCAGGCTCCGTTGCTAAAGTACTCGACTTTTGCACTGTTAACGTGCTTTTCGTAATTAGCCGTGTATGAGAAGAGTGCTTTATTTCGGACCCGTTTTCCGTATTTTACAGTGCACAATAATATTACGTTGAAAAGCACGTTGCAAAATGGATCAAATTATTATAATCGAAATAAATATTTTCAACGTACTCAAACAGTTTATCACATTCAAATTAATTAACACATTAAGTATTTTTATGAATTAAGTGAAAAATGTCATTAATCAACAAGCAAACATTCATTCATCAACGAACAAAAGAAAGAAAAAGAAATAGCATTTCATTCAACTCATATATCCGTAAGGAAAAAATATATATCAAAAATATAATTTATTGCTGCTAAAATATATTTGAAAATATATTTCAAATATATTTTTTATATTAATATACTTTTGCATATATTCAAAAAAATATTTCTACTTAGTTTTGTTGAAAATATATATGCACTCACATATATTTTTGCATATATTTTTTTCGTTAGGGCACAGCGAAGTTAAACCCACGAAACTCTAGACAAAATCCATTAAATAAGTTATTAGAGTAGATAACAATAATATAACCGATAATAATAATCATGACAGACGTTGTTTAGAGTATGTCGAACTAAATCCAAGTCAATAAGTATACGTAATGAGGAAGTTGAATGGATCGACTGTAGTTATAGATAGATAGTTATAGACTCAATATATACGTCCATTAATATATATACAATCATTAATATATACGTCATTTATATATATAATAACATTGTTTATCACAAACATTGATTTATCATTGTCATCCTGAGCTTTCTCACAGCAATTGCTAATTGATTTTGTTGATATTCTAATGATATTTCGATAGGTTTACTTCAACGTACGTTTTGACTCTACATTTCTTTTCTTAAACTTAATTCAATAACTTAATAAGTTCCATACTTTACTTTTCTTATTTTATTCTCTTATTTCAAATTGACAAAACAGATTTGTCATCATTTGCAAACGAAAATTGCTAATTTATTATTCCAATTTTTCATTTGCAAATTGTTCAATTATATAAAACAAAAAGGTCATATAAAATTATGTTAAAATGAAAATGCTAATTGCTGATCTAATATTTCAATTAAATCAAAACAAATGTTCGTTAAGTCATTGACTTTTGTCGAAATTGAATTATCTAATTAAGTGATTGACTTTGACACTAATTATTATCGATTATTATGTTACAGTATGAGGAATTGGCCGACGAGGTTTCCAAGGCTTTAAGCGGCACTAGTTATTCCGACTCAACTGAAGATGAGTATTGGCAAAGTGGATCTTCGAAGGACAGAGAGGGCATCTTCTAACCTTCTCTGCATCCAATCTAAGATTTAATTGTGGTGATTTACTCGAAGATATAAATACTAAAGATGCGACTAAACAGAACGATAAACGTCAACGGATTTGTATACGCTTGGACCTGAAAATTGGACACAAACGGAAGATGAAAGACGTATTTCGCGTGTCGTTTTTGAAACTCAACGTGGTGACGTTGAAATCGGGGGACTCGTGGTCCCAGTGATGATATTTCATGTTCGGTCGGACATACAAACTCAATAGCACAAAGAATAAACGGAAACAAAAACCAAAACCCAAACTAAACGCACGAAATGATTTAAAAAAAAAAGATATACATGAAATCTTATAGCTTTTGGCTGACAAATCGAGAAGCAGCGAAAACCAACATCGGAATTCATTCGTTCTAGAATACGCGCCATTCGACGGAAAAAGTCGAGATGAAGAATTAGAGTGGAAGATCTCGTTTTCTCTAACCTCCCTCGCTCGCTCCGTTAGTGCCTTCTTGATATCGGCTAACGCTAGTATCCTGTTGAAGGGGCAACGCCGCCAATTTTCACATATATATACAAAAATGGCGGGCGCTTTGTTTTAATCGACGCATAGTGTTGATGTTACATTACACATAACATACATACAAATTTTTCCCATTTGTATACAGCAAAAAAAAAGAAAAAAAAAGGATTTTTCATTCTGTTTTGGTGTTTGCCCAAAAGTCTCTCGGTTGTTTGTCAAGCAGATGTCGCGCGCTTATCTTTAACGTCGAGATTCCAGGCAGCGCAACTTTTATTGCTTCGGGGATACGTCAAAGCAGTTGAACTGCCGGCAATTTGGGATTCTCTCCCGCTTTTTAAAGATCGATATTTTCAAAGTAAAATGGCTTGTTATTGTCACGATTCAACGACAAGATTAAAGAGCTGAAACGGGCATTGTGCGTTGTTTTTTTGTTTCAACAATAACAAAATAACAACAAAAAAAGTATACAGTTGCGCTGGGCCAAATGCTGCTGTTGTTGCATTTGATGGAATTTAATATCCGAGTTATATTCTATCAAGAAAATGTCTGATTTTTGTACATTTGTTGAAATACATTTACTGACTATAATCTTTGGCAAAAAAAAAGAAGAGAGAAACACTTCGTCTCATGTAATAAACGATAAATGTTTGAAACTAGCTGACGAATTTTCGCAAATACACACACAAACACATATTTTCCAATAATATTATAGTTACGGTCTCTTAAACAAAACAAGCTAGTTGAATGTACTAAAACAATTTTATAACTCAAAACTATTCGGAATAATGGCCAAATGTCTCTGTAGATTGTGAAACTTTTAACTTTAGGGTGAAAAAAAAGACATACACACAAAGTACTACCAACTTTTTTACACGTAGAAGAGAACAAAAATGTGTCTCGTAATTTTGATTCATTTTTCAAAAAAATCATTGTTGCAATCCTTTCGAATCGAAAATTGTAATTACTTATTGCAAAGTGTGCACGAAACTGAAATTCAGTATTAATATTGTCCAGTTATGAGCATTTAAAGTCCGAGTCATTACTATGAGTCAGTCTTTGTGTCTTGGAGATAATAACTCAACAAACAAGAACGACCGAGAGACCAAGAGACTATGTTTGAGAACAATAGGGACCGTGAATTAACTGTAGGTGGCACATCCGAACCATTCTATAACGAAATTCACCATAAATAAACAATTATATGTTGAAATTCAAAACACTTCGATACAATGTATGTGAATTCATTTTCAATTATGTATACGTTTCAGAATAATATAATACAACCATTATGCACTTAAAGTTGCATATTTTTCATTTGTTTTTCATTCATAAAAAAATGTCGACACTGTACAGATTTTAATTCTCGGATCCTTATCTGTTTCAAGCTTAATTGTATCTGGAGTAAAATTATGATTCCTCTTTTCTTAAAAATTTTTTTCATTTTTACGATTTTTCCGCAAGTCATAAGCTCATCTAGGTTTATCTTACCTCATTTTCAGCAGTTTATGTAATGATCTTTTTCCCTTGATGAAAATTCTTAAACTCGGTTACGAAAAATGAAGGATTTGAATTTAAAACAATTGATGCAATTTTCTTGTAACATTAATCAATTTATTATCTTATATAAAGATTGATATAAAATATGCTTAATTGAAATAATTTATAAAACAGTGAGATTAAAGATATCTTCACGATGCATCTAAGGAAAGAAGAATCCTAATTTATAGCTACCTTGCCAACACGATTTCCCTGTGAAGAAAATGTCAGTGGAAAACAATTATAAAAGATTAAAGAAAATAATCATTTCAAACGCGTGTATAAAAGTTACAAACGTCCAACGATATTAATCAATCCAAACATATTCAAATTGTGCACAATAATTTGTCATATTATGCAAATTGAATGATAGAAAAATGGTGCATAATAACTCTTCCAGTGTACTTGTATTTTACGTTTCAATTCTATTCATAAGTAGTCAGTGAAAACTAACGTTCATTAATATTGTACAATATTTCCTACGAAGACAAAAATTAACAATTATATAATACTAATCTAGTAAAATTCTGCGCAGCAATTGACAACGTACAATAAAAAGTTGTGCACAAGTTCCCTTAATGTTATTATGTGCAACTTTTATTAAGATTAGTATTATAAAATGTGTCAAAATTCGAATACATTTGATAACAAAAACCATACTGAAAACCTAAAATAAAAAAAACACAATTTTTTTCTTAACCATTTGTGCTTGTTTTCAACTGGACTTTCAAAACCAGGGTCTAGTCATAATTTCACATATAATAAATAAACATAAAATAAACATATGGTAACATTAATGATACGCATGCGTAAAAAGAAGAAGAAAAAAAAGAGGAAAAGTCCTCTTCTATCTTTTGGGGAACGAAGAAAGCCCGCCGGGAAACCCAAAAGCGGGAAAGTGTGCCCGACCCTTTTTAGGACAGGATTATAGAGAGCAAAATTGAAAAGCGCTCATATTCGCAGCGACAAATAAAACCGAAAGTCATCCAAGGCAATATCCCGTCGACGCTTTCGAAACATATATTGAAAATCATTTTAAAATTTTGATGTGTGTCCCCGTCCACGTTAATTTCGGACGAGGATAATTTAGGGGCCCCATCCCAAGTTTTAACTACTGTGCGAATGCAAAAATGAAAAAAAAAGAAAAAAAAAAAAAAAAAGAAACGACGAAACACTTGGGCGAGAAGAGAAACAAAATTTGTGGTATTGCGAAATACTAGGAAGGAGGAGGGCTTGCGTGGAAAATCGCGTTTAATATTATATATATCGCTGTTGATTTTGGCATGTTAAACATCTGCGGATAGAAAATAAATTGTGGTTATGCAAATTGTGACGACCAAATATTTACTTGATAAAGAAGGCGGGCTCGTGTTTTTACCCAAAAATATATGGCGTTTGACGATGAAGAATTTTGTACATATATGCGACGCACGTGCCATATATATGACACCCACCCGTCATGTATATAAACATAAATATATAAATATTAATATATATAAATATATATATATATAAAATATTATACGATATTATATTATATAAGAGATGTGTTAAACAAATGTGAATGTTTATATATAACATATTCAACAAGCATACGTGAAACATATTAACGGCATACAGTGTTTTGTATTGTTTTATGTTACTAATTGCAATGTTGAAAGCGGCCGGGGGGGAGGGGGAAAGGAAAACAAGTCAACCGAAATAATAATAATAGTAATAATAATAAATAAAACAAAAAGAGAGAGAGAGAAAAAACCAAAAAACCCGAAACAAATGCTTGAATTGGATATTTTTTGTAAAACACAATACCTTCTTATTATGTAAATATTATATATTTTATTCTGAATGTATAAAAATGAGCTTATCGTTGTTAACTTGCAGTAGAAGGCGCTGATCGCAATTACGAGATTTTGCCGAGGTTTTTATTCGTGGATAAGAGAACGATTTGATGCTTTTAAAACGATAACGTCTCTACGGCAACAGTGAAAATAATCATATTGTCCCTTAACGACATAGTGAATCAAATAAAAAAAAAGAGAATAAACATTTATTTTGATTTTATTATTAATTTATTTTTTAAATAAATAAAAGAGACAGTTATAGCGACCATTATGTAATCATCACCTGTAAAACGGTTGTTCAAGTTTGTCAAGTTGTGTAAGATACGAAACAAAATCTCGTAATAACAAAAAAAAAGTTAGTGTTAAGTACGAAATCAATTACCGTTGTACTGACGCACAATCGCATACATGTACAATATTTATTAGAGTTATGACCACGGTGCGAATTTTGATTTTAATTCGAGCTCGATTATCGGCAATTATGATTTTATGAGCAAAATGAATGATTAATCAATCCAAGTGTTTAAAGTAAATACAAGTTAGATAATTATTCAATTTGATATAAAATTATGCAAATCAAATTTTAGAGGAAATCAAACAACAAATATAACGGAAGAATGATAAAATAATATTGTTGCTTTATTGGATATTCAATGCCAAGTTTTGAAACTAACTTAACAAAAATGACAAATACATTTATGAGGTATTTTGTTTAATCTCAATAAAGTTATCTTACGTTCATTAGATATTCCAAAAAAAGGCTAAGTGGAAGATTTATATATAACAATCAGATACAGCTTTTCTAATTAAAAGATGCGAAATGAAAAGTTCTCCCGAGATTGCAGTGCGAAACTTTAACATGATTCTTCTGCGAAATCAGTTTAATTTGTCTAGAGAGAATAGCAATGTTGACTGTACATACACACCAATCTTTACTGCTATATGAACAACATCAAATAAAAGAAAACTAGAAGAAGACGAAGAAAAGTGAAATAATAGCCATTCTATATTTCACTCACGAATAAAAAACAACATTTACTATTACGTTATTAAACATTTTAAAGTGAAATGCTTGAAAAATATTGTTAAACAATTTATTTATTAAATTATTTATTAATCGTTAAAAGCTTTTATATTTTGATGATATCTCACATTTGTCTTTGTATTAGTCTTTAAATTACATCCGCATTTGCAAATAAGTTCCTACTATTTCATCATCAACATTGACTTAACATCTAATTAAATGTAACATATATGTGAGAATCCAAACTTGAATTCGAAAACATACATTTGTTTATATTCAAATAATTGTATCATACTTTATGTAAAACTGATTCCCACATATATAATATGTATATACAAAATATACATAAATCGTTTGCATTGAAACCGACAATTGCCGATAATAGAATTCTGAAAATCTTCACTCCCCAGTCGCTGAAGTAAAGCGACGTTACTGTGCGCCGAAAATGAAAACTGTTCTAAGAAGGGTCATTTTTACAATTATCACCACTGTGTTGTTCCCAGGCGTCAAATTTCCAAACAAGCAACAATATAGCAATGGCGGTACCTGGACTTAGATGTCGTGCGCGTCAGACATTATACAGTAAAATCTCCCAAATCCGTCTGTTCCTTTTGTTCGCGAATAAAAACGAATAATTCAAACAATATATTTCCCCCTAAAAAAAGGTAAAAAAAAACTGGAAAAAGTTTTTGGGAGCTTCGACTGTACTAGCAATAATCATACGATTCAGCGAGGTTCGCCACGTAGTGCTTTGCTACGTTCTTGCTGATTCGTAAAGTTAGTCATTTCGACGAAAACGGTGTAAAGAAGCGAAAAAAAAAACCGAGAGTATAAATCATACAAATTGTACAATTAGATACGAAAAAAAGCGCCCCACTCCCTTTTGTCGCTCGCAAAAACGAGCAGAAAAAAAACAAGTAGTTGCAATTTCAGCTTCGAAAATACAGGCTCGTTTTACCATGTGGGATTGCCCATTGTCATTATCATCGTTAAGAATCCCAAACAACAAGGGAAATAAAAAGTCACGAAGAAGGTGAATGAAGTAGACGGAAGAACAAAGTAACAAGAAAATTGAAGAAGCATTATAACATGAGTAAAACGAATGATTATGAGAAGTCAGATGAAGAAGAGGAAGAAGAAAATATAAAAAAAACCTAAAGAATCACGCGCGTTTTACTTAAATTACGTGTTATCGGTTCATTTAACGTAGGTTCATTGGCGTAGAATGCAGAGACAGGGTCGTGCCGTAGCATTAATGAGCGAACTCCATTACTATCTTGAGATAACTGTCGTGTTGCTACGATGATGCCATAATCTGTTGTTCATCTCTTTTTTGATAACTTTAACGAGCTTGACTGAAAGTCACGAGTATATCACTTTCGAAAAATCGATACAAGTCGAGTTTTAATGAAATAACGGTCACTTAAATTAATGTCAAAAGTAATTCAAGTCATTTCACACCGTCAATGTCGACTTTCACTTTGACTGCAAAACGTGCAAAAAGGTTGCAATGCTAAAGCAATCTTTAATGAACTCTTTTTTTCTAATTTCATTGACTTTAATAAAGTTGAAATTCCTTGACTAAAAATATACTATTGAAAAACTTGTAAAATTTGCAGTTTCGTCATAACATAACAGTTATCTCAAGAAAAAGGGTACGTCTTAAGTCTTAAAATCCAGCTAACGTATTAACCGTCGACGAAATGAAATGATTAAGCTCTAATTTAGTCACACACATACTTTTGAAATAAATGAAAAGAAAGACACTAAGAAAAAAAAACATTAAGAAATAAACCCAAAAATAATAGTGTTGTAGACTATTCTAGATTTTGAATGAATCGCGAGGTTGAGAAACCCTCATGTTGAAAATTTGTTCATTTGTCGAGTGCGTGCGAGAGAGTGATAGGGAACAGGGGAAAATGTATGTATGAGAGAAAAAAAACTTGCAGATGACAAGAAAATGTTAACGAAAAAAAAATCTTTAAGGAGAAAACATAAGTGGAAGGGAGTTGAATATAAACCCAAGAAATAAATAAAATAAAATAAAGTAAAAAAATGAAAAAAGAAAAATGAAAAAATTACAATTAGATTAAAATAGCGCACAGAGGAAGAAGAGCTAGTATACATAATTCTAAGCTCGAACGTTAAACTGACGTGGCACGTCCTTGTCAAAAACGTAATGTTATGAATTAACACCAAATTTGTTAAATTTGTAGACTTTCAGGCTCTTCGATATAGAGATTCTCGTCTATATCTACGTTTATTTTACATTGCGACGTCCTAATTAGGGATGCGACACAAGCAAAATTGTAACTGTAGGATATAATGTACTAGTACAAAAATGGTATAAGAATTCTAACCGAAATCGAAGGTTTTTTTATAAGGTTACCATACCATTTTTTCATAATAGCTTGAAATATGGTCGGCGTTACGTAAGTGTTATAGTTTAAAAACAAAAAAAATGCAGTTAGTACTCTTCACAATTACTGAATATAAAACAAAGAACGTATCAGACATTACAGAACATTCATGATGTAGAACTGTTGTTTTAGGAAAGAAAAAGTAAACTAATTAAAAAAATTGCGTGTTCAATCGTTCGACTGACAATATTATTTCCTTTTCCATCATTCCTTGTTCCATTCAGTTTTTTCTAGAATTTATCATTTTAGAAAAATGATAAATTGAAAAAAAATGAAAAAATATATTTTGAAATATATCCAGAAATATATGTGAAATATATAAAATATATTTTCGGCAAAAAGTATATAAAATTAAATATAATTATAATTATATTTATAATTATATTTAATTTAAAAATAATTATATATTTATAATTATAATAATATTATAATTATAAAATTAAAATAAAATTATAAAATATTAATATATATTAACATAGATTTTTAAAATTATATGCAAAAATATATGTGTAAATATATTCAAAAACACATGAAACATATATTTTACATATAAAAAATATATTAAAAATATAATTAACATATATTTTACAAATATATTTTTTCCGTACTGGTTTGAACTAGTTTTAAGTTGTTCAGAATTATTTTAAGGTGACTTTTGATATTTTGATTTTTTTATCAATGAAGTCATATAGTAGAATCTGTATTAAATTTATATTACAGAACTAACATGAAATATTATTATTGGAAGTACGTTGAAGCACAAGATAACACCTTTAGTGTTAAACCATTGACAATTTACAAGCAATACCACTGATATCGAACTCATGGTAATTACGCACAAAATACCAATGTAACCTGATGATAAAGGTTGAGTATTATAGATGTCCCTTAGGTGTTTGTAATTAAATGCTTTAATTATATTTCATTGATTGTACTATATTTCTATGCTAAAAATGGAAAATTGTTTGTTTTCAAAATGTCTTATAATAAGTATTCATGAAGCATTACACTAAATTCATTGATTTTGATGATTATAATATTTTTACTCGTATATTTTATGACAAAAACTGTGGACAAAATTTAATTAAACTTAACACAATATTTATGACAATATTTTACTTGTTTTTAAGAGTTCTTCTTATAACAAGTTTTTTATTTACTTACATTTATTATAGGTTATAATTTTTGCCTTCATTATAACTTTTTAATAACACTCACTCAAACTGTATTGTTATAATAATGCTTGCTTTCAAAGTCTTAATTAAATATAATAACCGTAATTCAATTAAACACAAAAAAGGTGTTTATTATTTATTAATAAACATTGTATTTTATAACGTATATTAGGTATTTGCAAGATTGAAAAAAACTTAGAAAATGTATATTAACTTTATATATTATATTATAAAGTAATTATTTTTTAATTAATAAAAGAAAAGATATATTTTAAGTTTTTCAAAAAATTCGAAAAATTTTAATAATTTGGAACACTTACCTAAAAAATTCTAAAGCCGCCACAACAAACGCCAGGAACATTTGATATCCGATTTAAAGAAACTTATTAACTAAAACAAAAATAATCAAACAAATTATTTTCAACATTTTTTTTAATAAGAAAAAATATATATCTTTTATCACTTTGACAATATTTTTTTCATAAATAATTCTTAATTTTTTTTTAAATGTAATAATTATTCATTAAAAAGTAAAAATATTTTATTTTTGTTATTAGAGGAAGAATGTAAGAAATAAGAATCAACCATTAATTTATTGAACAATATTGAATAAAAAATATTTACCGAGTTTAATTTCTAATTAAATTACCGAAGTTTTAATAATAATTAAATAAAATTCAGTATGCTAAAAATTAATGTCGTTTATAAATTTTCTTTTAAATATTAATAAGATAAGGAATAGATTATAAAAAAATATTACAATTAAATAGCAGCAAAGGTAAGTATAGTTATAAGAAATTATGTGAATTTTATATCGTTAAAACCATTTTTTCTCTCATTTTCCAATTTTTACGGTGCTTCTTTTATATCCGTTATAAAAGCTGAATTTTAGTTTGACAATCAAAACTAAATTTTCGCCAACATTTCACGACTAAAATTCTTTTCCAACGAATAAAAAAATCGCTTGACGTGAAAATTTCAATGAGATTTGCAATTATTCCAGGCATTATATTTTAGCACTTTTGATTTGTACATAAAAATGCAATCATTCACACAATAAATCTATTAATTTAAAGGATTTGCAAATATGATTTAAATCTGTAACGTCAACAAAAAGTACAGAACTTATGTTATATAAAATTATAATTGATAATTCTTAAATATATAAAAAGAAATATTTAAAGTTTAATTACATTTTTGGAATTGATGAACAGTTGAAAATATAATTTAAATAACATTAGGCTAATTTCGTTTATATTTTCTTTATTGCAATAACAAATATGTATCCGTTTTATTTATACTTATATAATGACAGTGTTTGGCATTGAAAAAAATAAAATGTACTAAATTATTTGCTTAAATTGCTTTGAGTACATAAAAAGATTAATTATAAATTTCAATGTTTCAATTTTATTTTCATATCAATAAACACCCTATACTTGTGCAACATTTTCTTCATTATTGTATTATATATAATAATAAAAGACATATAAATATTCAAACACAGTAATAATGAAATTTAAAATAAAAAATAAAAAGAAAAAAATATACATATTTCATAATATTGCACATTTATAAGATATTTATTATAATAATTTTCATAGGCAAATATATATCATTTATTCATACATTATTTTTGAATATATTAATTTTAATTGAATAATTCTAACACAAAAATACACTCCATATGAAAACAGATTCAGTTCCTGACATCAATTCGATGCAAGTTCATATAATATTTACAACACAGAAGTCGCATTTTTATTTTATCAAACAAAAATTTACTTAGTGTCATTATCATATGTCATCTTATAATGTTTCTTTATTCTACTTTTTCAACAATTTCCTAATATCTTTGTCCTGTTTTTGTAACATAATATCCGCCCTTTCAGTTTTGTCCATGATATTATCAATAAGATCATTTTGCGAATCGATTTCTGACGACAAATCAACAGCAAGACCTTTCAGTCTGGCCAGCGAACTACTCATTTCATCGAGATTCTTTTCTAAAACGGCACTTATGTTTGACGGTGGTAACGCACTATGAGTTTGTTTAGCAGCGGCACCACTGTTGGTTGCTTGATTTAAGTTATTAAATGTATTGGGTAATCTTTCAGCAAAAGTATTTGATAATTTCAAAGATGAATCAGTTGCCAAAGTTTGCGAAGATTCATTCGTTTCTTTGATTGGTACTGTTGATGGTGATGTGAGATCGGATTTATTACCAGACAGATAATTTTTCAAGCCACCAAACACACTCTTTATACTTTGAATGTGCTTTTGACTAAATCTTAAAGTGGTATTAATATTGTCAAGACGATTGTCCGTTTGTTCCAGCTGTTCTCTTTGATGCATTAATTCCTAAAATTAAAGATAAATAATCATAATATTATAATTCACATTTATTGTCGTTTATATTAAAATAATAAAGATTATTTTTATTAGAAGATGATAGTAAATCATTTTATCAATTAGAAAATGCAAAATAGATTTTGTGCAAATTTCTTTCTTATAGAACAAATATTCTTCTACGATAAACAATAATTAAATTTCCTTTCTACTTCTATTTACCAATAATTATTACTTCTCAATTGTTGCTTTAAAAATTCAATTCTTGACAACTGTAATTATAAAAATTACATAAACGTTTTATACTGAAACCATTTACTAATATATTCAGCATATTTATATAACAGCTTACATTACAGAAGATAAAAAGGTAATTCCAGATATTTAGCATAGATTAATTCTCATATACGAGGGGCGTATTTTATTGACTCTGAAATGATTACTCATTTTATACAACAAAATAAATTCTTTCATAATAAATAAATTATTATTCAATTAACAATTTTACTTTTTTTTAAATTTTCTTTTCATCAAAATATTTGTTGACTGAAAAATTAAACAAAAATAATTTGTAAAACAAAATTACCTCAGCCGTCAAAATTCCAACTTCCTCTGTGTCCCGTAACAATGAAATGGACCTTTCCGAGGATTGCAAAGTACGCTCCTCGATCTCTCTTTTAGCCTCCAAAAGTTGTTGACGTTTATCCTCATATTCATTGGACGAATAATTATTTGAGCTGTAGCGTATTTCGGCAGGTCTGGAGAAATGATTGTTACCACCTTTGAGGAACGTCTCATCATCCACATCATCTTCCAGCGAGAAAAACGGATTATTTGGATTACTAGTATAACTATGATGTGTCATGTTTTTCCTCTCGTCAACAATCGAATTGCACTTAAATCGCAATAATAGAAAAGCTGTCCTTTTTAATTTATGATGATTTATGAGTCAACGCACTTTCTATTGTTGTGTATTTAGTAACTAACGAGAAACAAATAACGCGTTGAGGTCAAAATGAATGCAGATTAATTGCATTTTATTGTTCGAAGCATTGAAATGTCAATCTGTGTGACTGTGTCACAATACAAACGCTGACCTAACCTACAAAAAAGCTACTAGTTGATATCTAATGGCGCGTTATTATGAATCGTTATAGTTGATTGAGTTCATAAATATTTATTTTTAGAATATTCGTGATATGGCAATATAAATAATTACATTATTTTGCACAAATATGATTAAATATGAAACAATTTATAATATTAAATGATAAAGCCAAATTAAATAGAATGTAAAAAGAGATACGTAAAAGTAATGAGTAATATGTAAATTTTATATATATTTAATTTTTTTTACGTAAAATATATTATTTTAATATATATTAAGTATGTTTTTATATATATTAAATATATTATACATTTCGTAAAATATATATAAAAATTTATATAATTTACTAAAAATACATAATTGTTTAGACTGTTATTTATTATTAATAATATAATAACATCATATTATTTACAATTCAATAAATTACAACATTTACATACTGTTTTAAGATACGAATTCATTATTTTTCTTTGTAAATAATTCAAATAAATATCTAATAAAATGTATATTAGGTATAAGAATTCTGATTAATTAAGAATGTATATAATATAGCATTCTTATGAATATCAAATTTTAAGTAAAAAGTATATACATATTTAATTAAAATATGGCTAATAAGTAATTATTTGTTGACTATTTGAATGTTCAATTAACATATATCTAACTCGAATATTTAACTAATAAGTTAAAATGTAACTCTTCACAAGAAATACGACATTTGTAATATATTGAATAATACATGAAATTAAAATTAGTTTATTGTTCCATAATGTTTCAACTACTCTGGTTCCGTTATTTCTGTTGAATTGACATCATTAGTTTGTTTTTCTTCAGGTTTTGTGGATTCAGTTTCGCTGGATTCTACTGAATCATTATGTTGTTCCGTAGTTACTTGTTGTAAGACATCGGCTTTTAGCAAATGAACCAATTCACTCGCACTTAGAGCCTAATATTAAACATATTAATGTTACTAAACAATTTTGCAGAAACAAATATTTTATTTTTAATCGTTGGAAAAATTAGATTTTACTGTAAACAAGTAAAATATCATCCACTTAAAATATTATATATATACTAATCAATTTTGAATATGTTACTTAAAAAATATTAACCTGCAAATGTGGAGCAACAAGTTTAATAACAGGATTGGATGCCAATTCTTTTTCTTCTTCAGTTTCTAAATACATCCGTTCGGTTATCAAACGTGCTATATAATCCTCCTTAACTTCAGTAAGAGAAGTCACCAAATCTTTCTTCGAAGACTTTTTTTGTAATCCCTCTAATCTTGAATCTAAAAACAAATTTGTTAGGTACAAAAGAATATCGTGTAATTAATATTTTATTTATCCAATATAACTAATTTTATGTTCATATAAATTATAAATAAGATACGTTAAAAGATAAATATACTTACAGAGTCTTTCTAAATATTGATCCGAATCAGGAAGACGACTTATCTCACTTTCCTCTACCACAAAAGCATCTTCAAAAGAATTTTCATAAGGTACCTTTACATCTTCGGATTCATTCCACGGATCATTCATATTTGCTTTCATTGTTGAAATGAATTTAAACTCAAAAATAAATATTCTTGTTGAATTTAATTGAAAAAACAACGATATAAAGAAAAATAGCTAATTACGCTATTGTTAGGTTAGGATAAATTTGTTAACAGTAACACCGAACTGTCAAAGTAAGACAAAATGTCGACAACATATTTATTAGCTTTAAACAAATTTCTACTTTACCGATAAATCTAACGAGAGGTTATCGATGGATGGCTATTAACAAGAATCAGTATATTAAAAATATTCTAGGATATCTTGACACATTTCTACAGAAAATTATTTAATTTGATGAATTTTTAAAAATAGAAAATTCAGGAAAAAGTAAAAAATTATTGAAAAAGGTGAATTTGTCGAAAAATTGAGCCCTAAGAGAAAAATAATAAGAATTAACATTGATTCAACATCTCTGCCGTGTTTAGGAAATATTGATCCATTATTAATTTATTATATGAATGTCCCTCCAAACAATAAAAAATAAATATTGTTGATGTCGATAATTATACAACATTGAACGATAATATTAATGTAATATTGAATACAAATTTATGTAATATTTATATAATATTTATGTGTTAAGGTAAAATATCAATGCCGGATCAACTTCGAAATGACATAAACTCGGTTCAGTTATGTTTAATTAAAATTATGTTGTATTTCTCAAGAATATGTAAAATCGGGCGCTTTTAGCTTATTTAAAATTAAATTTGTTACATTTTGATAATATTTTTATGCTTAAAAAATGCTTCTGTGTCGAGAATTTTGCGAACTCGTTTATCGTATTGCACAAAATATTGTCAGAGTGTTTCTAACTGTGAGCCTTTTTAACATTGGCCGGCGAACCGTACTCCATGTTAAAGCGGCTCACAGTATATAATCATTTTTAGCAACAAATAAATGACATAAAAATTCGTAATTAAACATAGAGGAAACTAAAAGAGCTGGATTGTAAAATATTTCATTGAACTTAGAAATATTAACGGTAAAAAATTTATACGTACTGATAATGTCGATAAGGTAGACTCAACATTTCAACTTAAATACATAATCGGGGGGTGTTTTGGGACCCCCCAGAGTAGTTTACACATACTACCGATGAGTTTTGCGAAAGTAAGATATTCGGTATACCCGACCCCCCAGACCCCTATCCCATGCATATGCATATGGGGTCTCGAATATGGTCAAAAATTTTTGTTCACCAAATCGTTAAATACATAATCGGGGGGTGTTTTGGGACCCCCCAGA
>JABFPJ010002362.1:0-19974 GCA_022817425.1 Gryon sp. ZL-2020
CCTTCCAACCCTGCAACGAATTATCCAACATTGGGCCTACATTGGCCCAGTCCAGGCTTACCCGTAACGAGGCGAACCCGGACTTTACCAATCCAGGGCCCGCTTTTTAACTAGGCAAGCCTTTTTCAATTTCTACTAGGGTTTTTTACAGGAAATTATGGAAGTTTACATCCGAGGCGAAGCCGAGGGATGTAATCGCGAAGGAGAAAGAATTTCCGGTTGTATCTCCCTTGATACAAAATATACTATTTTCACAGCATGCAAAATGTATACGTTATTTGATTTAAATTGAAAATAGTATAATTAACAAGTCACTTTATACTTAATTAGTAAATAATAATTAAAGCAACATTATTTATTTTAATATTTTAAATTAGAAGGTTGACTAGTGACTAATTTTTTACTTTTGTCAAAAAAATTAGTCACTAGTTTTGACATTTTTCACTAAATGTCAAAATAAAATTTTTTATAAGTTGAAAATAGTAACTTTTTTACAAATGACAAAATCTACTTTTTAAGTAAAAAATTGTTTTACTTGTCAATTGAACTTCTCATTTTTTAATAAGAGAAATAATTAAATGTATAAGAAAGTGAATTATAATTTATATTTCAAGTGACAAATTGGTATAGCGGATAAAACGGCGGATTAACTTCCTTACAGATGCGATATCAAACCTTGGAGAATTAGGTCTTTTTTAATTATCTAATAATCCAATTAAAGAATACAAAAAACTATATATAACAGTAAAAGAATAATTAACAATTCTAGATAAAATGTTTATAATTGTAAACGATAATAAACATTATGAAAGAAGAATGTGTTATTCTGTTTTTTGTGTTAATATTTCTCTTTTTTAAGGGGACATCCCAGTGAAAAATGATGAAAAATTACGAAAAAATGAAAAAAATTTTATTGCTTATTTTAATACTTCGAAGTATCCTCTTTCATATGGAAAACTTGTTTTTTGAAAATTATGTTATGAACATTGAGTTCTTTAGGTTTTTGGCGGAGGGCAAAAACCTTAAAAGCCCGCAAGTAAAACGTGATTATCTCGGATATTTGTCTTTTTGATTTTTCTGACTTTAAAATGTTCCTGGTACCACAATTCTTGACCGATTTTTGTTTTCTTTTTTTCAATATGTTCAAAGAAGTGTAGAGAATAATTCGTTTAGAGAGATTTTTCGATTTTTCAAATAAAATAAATGTTATTAACCAGAAAATATATCATGAATAAACAAAAACACCGATTTTTTCGCTTTTTTGAGCTATTTGACAGGAAAATGGAGATAACTCTTTTTCGTACATTATATCAAAAATCTTTCTGACAGATTTATGCTGCACATATATACCTACAATTTAAATTTAAAAAAAGCAAATCGGTGAAAAATTGTGGTACTAGGAGCATTTTAAAAAAGAGCCCTTTTTCGATAGTTAAACATTTAAACAAAAAACAATAACAATTTTTTTATATTTTGTTCATCATTCTTTAATATATCATCCTTAAGGATGAAAATACAGAAAGATTCATTTCAATTCATTCATTTTTATAGATTTTAGCCATTTCACTGGGATGTCACCTTAATGTGTAATTTTAATTTACATTTTGAAAAACTGAACACAAACTATAACTTTTGAAAAAAGTATAGTATATACATCCCAAAAAAGTGAATTTTTATTTTTTTTTAATTCAGAAACTACAATTCTTTTGACATATTGAGGTTATGTAATCATATTTCATGACTGACTAAGTGTTTGCAGCGCTATCTATCGGTAAGTTTTTCTGGTAATTTGCGGTACCATTCTGTTATACACATTTATAAGCTTCGTGTTTTATTTCCTACGGTGGAAGCGATTAGCTTCACCCTCTACTCGGCAACCTTGATACGTATACTAAAGAGGTGTTATGTCCTGGACGTTATGCGCCATGAATGAGGGATGTTGAGAATGTGGCGGATCGCGCAACACGACAAGCACGGAAAGTTATGAGTGAGGCATCGGACATTATCTAGGAGGGATCTAGTTGCGCGGATCTAAGCCGAAGCCGTGAAGCTGGTTCCCAGGCTCGCCACTTACGACGCTGGTTTATTACTCAGTGATCGCACGCAAAAGTTATCGTGTTCGTAAGAGTCGAAGCAGAAGAAAGAGAATGAGAACGAAGAACATGATCAGACCGAGAAGAGAGAAAAAAGCAAAAACGACTCAGAGGGACGGAGAACGGAAGGCGGCATCTCGGGGACTTTGTCACTAAGCAACGAGTTTCTTCCTTTTGTACGACACGTACTTTCGCAACCGAAAGATCGCGGGATAGTTATGTTCAGTGTAACTGAGCATTTCTTTCACGTCGCGCTCTTCAGAATGATTTAATTAAACGATGATGCTCGATTAATTGTACAGAAATGACATATTTTCAACATTTTTGTTATACAGATTGATCAAACCAGTTTATTTGTATCCTTTAATCCCACTGCAAATAGTTATATACACTTTTTCGATTTGCGTTTGTATTAGTCAAGTTGACAAATGCATTATTTGGTTATTGTGTTAGCAAAATGTTAGGATATGTGGTGCATAATATACTATATTATTATTATATGTTTTCCGAAACACATTTTTTGTCGGGTTCGACAGGTTCTGTTTCCGCCTAAGATTAAGACTCGAATTTTTTTGTCGAAAAATGTTTTTCAAAAAAATTATAATAATAATAAATAATTTTTTGCTCAATAAAAATTGACGCCAAGTAATAGTCTGTTAAATCAGTCGTCAATTTGATTAATAATTGCTATTGTCATAACATAATAATGTTCGGTTGCGAAATAAAAAAATATACAGCGTAGTAATAAACGACGAATAATTTTGTTTTCGACCACTTATTTCATTAATCATTCGATCACTTTATTCAAACACTTTAAGATAAAAATTAAACTTTACTGTCTCTAAAATTTATTGAGTACGATCAGTTTTTGTCAGTAAAATAAGTATCATTTTTTTTGTCATTAGAGAAATGTGATGCTGAATAAATTATAATGTTATTTAGAAAAACCAATAGTATTTTTTGGCTTTTTTTTTTAATTTTTAGTTTGTGGCCGCTTCTGATAATTTTTTGTGACCTTGGTATTTCTGAAGGAAGCAGTGAAGTCATATATTTGCTTTTTTCATCAATCTAAATTTAACATTTACACGACAAAAAAATATTGACAGTTCTTTGCAAAAGATTTTTTAATGAAATAGACATCAAAATTCGTTACTTGGATAAAAAGTTATAATCCTTTGAAAAAAATATAATTTTTCATTCACGTCTTCAAGACTCGAAATAGGTTGAAATTGCATATTTTGTTACGAATTTAATGTAAAATTGCTACTTTTTTCAAATGATTCTAACTTTTTATTTAGTAACGAATTTTAATGTTGAATACTAATTCCAGTACGAATGTTTAAATAAATTCTACATTTTAAGTAAAAAAAAATTTTTTTGTTTACTGCATTTTTTCTCATGCAATAATAAAGCAATCTGACTTCTCAAATTTGACTATTTAAATTTCGGCAAATTTTGTTGAAAAAAAATGTTCTGTTTTTTTTTTTAATATTTTTCTTTTATTATTCATTTAATAATAATTGATTTCTTTCCCCTACGAATGGACATATTCTAAGATTATATATGTACGATATATATGAAATACTTTGATAAATGTTAGATACATATTAAATATACATTTTATATCTTGTATATATATATTTGGATATATTTTCATCCGAAAGGCTTTAATGATTACTCCAAAATCAAATAATAGCAATTATGAACTCTATAAATGTGAAAAAGTAAAAATGCACGCTTTTGGGGTGCATATTAATTTTTTTCAAAAAGTAAATTAAAATCACACAATAAGAAAAGAGAAATTTTAACAATAAAGTGAACAAAAAGTTTTCTTTTTTCTTATTGCTTCTTATAATTATTCAAAATTGTACTAGAATTGTTAATTATTCTTGAACTAATACAGTTTTGTGTAATTTTTATTATTATAATTAAAAAATACCTACTTCTGCAAGAATTAAAACCGAGTTCCTAAAGAAGTTTATCCGCCATTTTATCTACTATGTACAATATATCACTTGAAATATAAATTATAATTGACTTCCTTGAACGTTTAATTATTTCTCTGATTAAAAAGTGAAAATTTTCAATTTTTCAAAAATTAAACAATATTTTTTACTTTTTACAAAGTAGATTTTTTCATTTATGAAAAAGTGACTACTGTTCATTTATAAACAAAAGTCATTTTTTATATTTTCGAAGTAAAAAAATTAGTCACTCAAGTTAAATTTTCACTTATTCAAAATTAGAGAGCAGCAATTAAGAAAAATTAATTAAAAAACAGTTACGTCTTGCAAAAGTTTATTCGTCAAATCAATGTTTATAATTTCTTCTACTAAAAACCGTTTTCCTAAGTCATACTTTACATGGTAATTCTAACATGCGAATTTCCTAGAAGTGCAAACAAATTCGCAACTTCGTTACAGAACAATTTATTATTATACGAAAATTGCTTCTTAATGAATCACTTTAACAGTACATTGAAACGGTTATTGATCATAAACTGTAAACATTTTTGAGCAGTAAATAGGTTAGAGATTTTCAACATCGCGTAATTAACGATGTGTAATTACTTAGAGCAGTAACGTAATTTGGTACTTAGTATCAAAAACCACCGTAACGGATGTAGCGAACAAGAAATTAAAGAAAACTATTTGAAACTAAAAAATGCATTCCAACGAATATGTCTTATAATGTATAATATAATTTCTATTAAGTGCATAGATTTTTAAACAGGAATTGAATTAATTATACCTTATAATTTAAGTAACTTTATTTTATAGTTAAATAATTAGCATTAACTTATAACATATTTAATTTAAATACTGCATATTTGAATACATTAATTTGATAAAAAGTATAACAAAGATGAAATTATAATTGCATATTAAAAAGGTACTTGAATGTCTCAAAATGAGACACTTGTTTTTGTAGTGAACGTGCAGGAAAAACAAACATATCAAGCAACGTGAACACAAATTATACATTAATCAAAGAAGTCATGATAAATAAAAAAAAACTAAATCACTTCATTGAAAATCTAAAAAAAACCTAAGAACTAAATTTATAAGACTTGTAGGTGTAACAGTTGGAGAAGCGCAACTAATTTTAATTTCCGATAACGCTATTTAATCTGAGCGATAATAAAAGCTGAATGATTATATATTACGCTGAATTGGTACACTAAATTTGCAGCAACCGTGGCCGAGTTCCTAAGTCGAGTACGTTGTTCTTATGGTCAAACTTAATTATCTGAAAAGACCATCGACCTCAACAGTAAAGCTTACATTCGCGATGCGTGCCTCAGAACTCGGTTCAAACATACCACAAATACAGCGAAACGCGCTAGGTTCAAAGGTTGAACGTGTATAGGCCAAGCGAATACAAATTAGTGATGGGTCATTCTGCTGTGTTTATAATCAGGATCAACAAAGTTGTATATTAATATATTAATGAATTGATATATTCTCTGTGTTTTTGTAAGTGAAATTTGTGTGAGTGAAAATTTCACTTACTTTGGCTGACTAATTTTGTATTTTAGTTAAATTTAGTCACTTTTTTACAAATAACAAAATCTACTTTAAAAAAAAAAAAAAAAATTAATTTTGAAAATTTTGAAAGTTTGCACTTATTTTCTTTTTTAAGGTTTTTCCTTTCTTTTTCACGTACAATTTGTTATGAACATTTCATGAAAAATAAAATTGTAAGAAGTAAAAAAAAATTGTGGAAATTTAGATAGTTAAAATTCATAAGACAAATTTACCCGAAGTAAGATAATTCTGAATCATTTTATCTGCACACTCTTCTCAGTGAGGAGGAGGGTTAGCAACTTATGTATTTCATGGGTCTACGATTAGATTTAGCACGCCGTTAAAAAGATGAGTACTGAGACACATTTTTAATTTATTCTCCAGATTAAAGAATGCTGCAGATCTTTAATACTTCTTCTCGTTGAACATATTTCAAGCAAGCGTAGTCGGCTTTTTTCATTCTTTCGTCGCCTGATACTTTCGGCAGATTAGAATAAACTAATGCAAATGTAAATCTGAACGCATTTGTCGCTATTATGGTCATTGTCAGAAGCTTACAGTCTCATATGATAAGTGGTTTTGTGTTTCGAAAACTCAAAATTGCCTTTTCGTTGGTGATAAATGTTAAAATGCGGTCGGATGTAGAAGAAGTAGAGAAAACTGCGACATCTCTAACGGAAGAAAATATACGCAATATAAAGCGAAGAAAGTATGCATATATTTTCGGCAAAAAGTTATATATTTAATATATATTTAAAATATATTTCTCAAAATACAAGTATAAATGTATTTGCAAAACATATTTTAGCGGCAAATTTATTTTAACATACATTTGACATACATATCATTTTGATATATATTTTTTACTATTTTTAGTAAATTTTATTAAATTTCGAACTAAGTAAATATTATTATATTAAATTATTAATTTGTAATCTGACAATAAAATGGACAACTTAATTAAGATTAAACATAAAGAATCAATAAAATATTATACAATTTGTACGTTATAAATGTAATTTTTCTTAAAAATCGTTACCGTATTGAACAAATTTCAGATAATCTTCTGAAAAATGTTATAAAATAAGTTTTTATATATTGCAGATGTTTCTGCTTTTTTTTGGTGTAGCTTTTTAGGAAGACTTACATTTTCAATGTTAATATACTAATAACAATTTAAAATATAGGATATATTTAAGAGAAAGATAAATAATACAAATCGCAAAAATCAGTTCTGATGAGTAAACAAAATTACCTCGTCAGAACATTAACTGTTTTATAATCGAAGTATGTATGTAATTATTATTATATTTGAAATATTTGGATTGTCTTGATTTCTAGTCTAAAGAAATAAAAATCTAATTCCAAATAAATTTATTGATTGAACTAACAAAAAAAGTAGGTTTAACATTAGTGTTCACTTATTACTTCACATGTCTGACATTATATCGATATCTCCTTTTCAACAAATATAAAAATACTTTTCGAGACAAAATTACATGATATTCACTTTCACAAAATATAATTATGCAGTAAGGTGTAAAAACAAGTATAACAATTGATATTTGTAAATACTTTTTGTTATACTTGAGTGTTTTTGAAACATTTAATTAAAAAACGAAATACCTGCAACACAAACATTTATTGTGTATACTTTTCTAAAAATGCAACAATTCATAATTTCATAATAAAAACAATAGAGTTATAAATGTAGCAGAAATAACAGTACTTAAAATTCCGTGCTAGGCGTTGTAAAAGTAAAACGAAACAAAAACGACATTCTTGAGATAACAACGCACAGAAGAGAAAGAAGGAAAGAAAGAGAGGAAACGAATGGAGCTGCACAGGCTCTCGATGCCCATTGAGAAAAGTCTAAATATTGTAAGGCTCTTAACCCGATCACGCTAAACCGAACTGAAAAGCCCATAAAATCAGCCAGTAGATTCCATCTAAATTGGCCGATCAGGAATCCCGTAACGTTCAATTCAATCACTTGGCATTTTTTCGTTTCGCTATTGTACAGTTACAAGTGTGTACAATGTTACGTTTACAATTCAGACCGTGTACATAATTATCGGCATTATCTGCCGGTTGTTGTGTAATTAGCGGCGCGTTCATTGGCACGATTAGTACGTAAACACAACTAGTTGGACCAAGCGAATCGCATTAAGTCGGCACGCTGTCTGTGGGTCAGAAGCACGACACAACCTTCGATCCCTTTGAATACTTCCGGTACTTCTTCCTTGCTTTTTTAAACAATGTCATTGCCGACCCCTATTATATATATATATATATATATATATATATATAACAGTCTTATCATGGCCTTATCATGGCATTACCATGGCCACTCCATGGCCTTATCAAGCCTTACCATGGTCTTACCATTTCCTTACCATCGTCCTACCATTTCCTTACTATGGCCTTACCATGGCCTTGCCATGACCTTACCATGGCCTTAACATGGCCTCACCATGGCCTTATCATGGCGATGTATATATGAACCGCCAATTATTCATCTCCACTTAAATCGTTGATGTCTCGTCTTTTCTTCTTCATTTAGCACCTGCTGCTACCACTTTGCGAACCAACTTGTAGTTCACAATTCCAAGTCGGATCGCGAGCCTCCCTAATTGAACATAAATCGTTCATAAGACCTGCTCACGAGCCGTGATTTTAAAACCGACTATCTTACGAGCAATCTCTCTGCCTTCAAAAAATATGTATAGATTCTTGATGCCAATAAAGAGAGAATAGAGAGAGAGAGAGAGAGAGAGAGAGAGAGAGAGAGAGAGAGAGAGAGAGAGAAAGGAAAAGAGAGAGCAAGGAAAACACGGATACAGACAGATCGCGGAAGAAAGACACAGATACCACAAATGTGCTAGATGACTCCGCGCTCTCGATCGATTCATTATAAAACGTGAGAACAAACGAATTAAACACAACTGAAGGATAAGACCTACTGATAATTCTTTTGCAAATGTTGTGAAATCGGCAGATTTTGCATTCATATTATCAAATGATAAGTTAAAATTTTTTTTTCCCTCAAAGAGTTATAGTAAAATTCTTTGGGAAGAGAGCGTTTTGCTTACACTTCTTTATACGCACATTTAATATCTAAATTAAAGATATTTCTCTCTAAAACGCAGGAAGATATAACATGTGCAATTCTACAAAAAATGTGCCATTAGTGGTTGAAAAATTGTAATAATAATCATTTCGTTATTTATAGTTCATATAGTATAAAGATTGGAATATTGTAATCGTTTTAACTATTTAAAAATATGTAAATATGCCATTAAAAAAATTGAAACAAATTAGTGAATTGCGAAAAGAAAATTTTTGGTATATTGCTCATATATCTTTTGAATAAATCTAAAATACACAAGTTCACATAAAAGTTTATATGAAAATGTCATGTATAATCATGTATATTGAGCACGCTTACAGATATTTCGAAAGAACATTTTAATTGGACCATCCTGTATAAAACATTTCAGCAAAAAATTACATATATACATTTTGTATATATTTTGATATATATCATGAAATATATGTTAAATATATCCGAAGATATGGATAAAATATATGAATATTTTTTGTTTGATATGAATACAAACAAATAAAAAATATATGTTATATATACTTACAAAAATGTATGTTATATTTAAAATATAATTGCATTAGAAGGCCGAGGGACGACAAATTTGTCCCTGTGTAGCTCTTTTAAATATATAAGAGTTACGTAAAATATTCCAAAAAACTTGGGTCATAATTATTTTTTTCGGTCTCTATTTTCGATTTAGGGACGTCACTACAAAAATCAGAACCACCTTAATGACATGTAGTGTTGTTTTTATCAGGATCATTAACTGATCATGAAATAAATTGTTTACAGTTTAGCGATTTCGAACGTGCGAATTGTAGATTTTTCAAACATCTAATCTAGCATTTTATTTATCATTCTTAAAAGCTAATAGTATGTTTCATGGAATGCATGAATTGGCTTACAGCATTATACATTCTGTATTCATTTCATCGCTGCTTGATAATTAATTCAATGTTGATTTTACAACACACCCCAATTACCGGTCAGTTGTACAATCATGGTACCCTCGGGTGTAGCACGCATAAGTAGTTAAACAGTTTATAGCAGTTTCAATCTGCGTGATCTGTTCAACGAAATAATTAGCATTTCATCAATTACGAGAATTTCATACAAAAATTCCGTAATTAATACACAATTTTTCTGTTAGCACATGAAAAGTGATTAATTATTATCGAATAAATTGATTAAAATTCACAGTACAAGAAATAACATTTCTTATTTTAAGCAATTACCTTTTAATTATCTTCGAATTATTCCCATATAGTATTGAAGTATTTAGCTTTCTATAATAAATAGTAAAAAAAATGATAAAAGATCATTAAGAGATGCTGCTAGGTTAGTTCTAGGCTGCCTTAAACCTTCCATATTTTTAGAAATATTTTCCGATGAAATGAATGCTGATTATTCATAGATACGAATTGAAATTCGAATCTCATGAAAAGTTACTTTCAAAATAGCCGAACTAGTCGCATGCTATTAGAAACCACAATGTCGTGCATCGCAAACATTAAAAGTAGCACAGTGTGTTAACAGATGAAGCACGCTAATCATGACCTCTTTCTAGATGACCTCTTAAAGATACTCTTCACGATTTTCAAACTTGTACAAGACAACTGAATAATTACAGAAAATTGATTCAATCTGAAATTGCCGAAAAAGCAATAACTTAGCACGAATGTTCGTCCTAAGTAACGGAGTACGCTAACGAAAGTGGAGGTTTATGCGGAAGCTGCTTCATGATTACATAAAAAACTTAATAACAAATTACGCAATGAATCGATAATCACCCATTAATACAGAAAACAAAATATAGGAATAACAAGTGAGAGATACTGAGAGTGAAAATGTCTCTGAATTTGAGAGAAGAGTTTCTGAATTTCTGTGTCGTTATTAGGCAATCAACAAAGATTCATATGTATCAAAATTTACCGTATTATCCACAACTACTACTAAATCAACAAGTGAAACATTTAGAAAAATGTAACATGAGGTTGCATGAAACTTTAAGGTAAATGTATGTATGCATTGAATAGACTATTTTGTGGGAAAAAACGTGGGTAATTCAACTAGTTCATCAACGTGAACAGCAATTACATTATTGATATCTTGGAACGTAAAATCTTGAAATATAGCTTGAACAGAGTTTTTACAAGCGCAACGTTTGACCGAATATCGATAACAATAATGCACGCTAACCAAAGCTTTTAATATAATGAGGATCATGAAATAAACTAGTCTTTATTAAGAAATAAAAGTGTGTATTGTAGCTGTGGAAACACTCCGAGTCTAAGCCGCGCGATCGCGATCTGACTGAACGAAGGAGGCTCTGGTTTGGCCGGTTGTATTCTGCAGTTGTGTATACACCCGTCGACCTTTGACCCTTCTCTTTCATTCGTTTCTCTGTTCCAACTCTAGTTCCTGATCCCCTCGGCGGTGCTGTTCAAGCGCGATCGAGGTCATAGATGTTACCCGTCACTTAAGCATAAAACGTAAGTAAAGTACACATAGAAAGGTCAAGCCGCTTACTGGTGCACATGAATTAAACCAAAGCTCGAGGTATAATTTTCATTATCATCATGCGTGTCGTAGTTGCGACGCGACGATCGGTGTGGTCCTCGTGGATAGAAAGAGAACGTGCAAAATCGTTGGACGGGTTGCTGATTCATGGGTTGGCATATCATGTCCACTTGAATTCAACCCCGTATTAATAACGACATTTCTATCTTTAAAGAGAAATCGTACCGAAGTGTGTTCACCAATGATTGATGAAGCTTTTGTTATCTTAGATACAACGTTAAGCTAAGATGATGATTGTTGTTACTAACGAGAAATAGTTACCAATTCATCTACATAAATATGAAACAACTCCGTAGATTGAGTCAAATCATTTCCGTGATTAGTATCGGCGACACGTTGAACACGATAAGTGTTTCTATAAATATTTGCTCCTTGTTTCATTAACAAGTCATGTTGCGATTAACATTTCTGTGGCTGCACGTCGAAAGGTCATACCTAAAAGTCGACTTTGCTCGTTTATTATCGTATTCTTTCATGTGTAATCAAACTATGCAAGCGTCAATATTTGTCTGAACTATTATGTCATAGTAAGATGAAGAACTGATATTAAAATATTTTGATGTTTTTTGTGTTTCAGGACGAGGAGCACCGCGTACTACCGCGGCTCTCGTAGGAGATGGAGAAGGTCGGTTGACTGCCACTCCGGTCCACAAGGAAAGTATTTTGTCCCGTAGTAAAGAAGACCTTGCTCAAGAGGCTGCTCTCGTGCTACAGCAAGCTGACAGCGTGCACTGCGTGGCACACGACAACCGCTACCTACCGAACAGATTTAATTCACTTCCGCTTCGTCGAAACAAAAAACGTCCGGAAGTTGGTCTTCACGTGAGACGTAACAGCGAAGAGATTGGCACGACCACCGACGGATTACCCACGCCTAAAAAAAAAGCCCTGCAGAGAAGTGTAAGTGATGTTGGTGGTGCAAAAAAGATAAAGAATTCCATCTCAAAGTTGTTTTCTCCAAAGTTGGAGCGTAAGGTTAAAACGTTAGAACGAAGCGTGAGCGACGCCGGAAGCTCATCAGTGAACCGCAAACGAAGCGGAAGCGAAAGTGAAAGTTCCTACGTGAGTTCAAGTCGAGCAAAGAAACAACTGTCACCTATCATCGAAGCTTCACCTTATGTTGACAATAAATCGCCATTTATATTCGAGAGCAAAAAAGCGAAACAAAATTCTTCGAAAAATAAGACTCCGGAAGTAACAAAAATTTATGAGGAAAATTCTGTACAGAAGGAAATCATTATTCCGATAACAATTGATAAGGAAAACATTTCGCCACAAAATTCAGCAAAATTCATTCCAAATACCAGGCAAGGTGTAGACGAAGTTGATCGCGTTGATAACAATAGTATGCTGGATAGTAGCAGGTGTAATTTGCAAGGTGAAGAATCAACGTTTCATAAGATGATTCATAGACTCTCCAATGATCGGTCACCACCGCCACAGTTGACCAAAACTATGGTGTCTCCTAGTCCTGGCTTCGGACATAACAACAATCGACCATTTTCATATACTAGGCCTAATGAGTCAAGTCCATCGCCACCACAAAATGGCGTAATCTACGCTCAGGTTCAAATGGACAAAAAAAAAGCTCATCGCAGTCATAGTGATAGTGATGAAGGTCTCGGTTTAGATCGAAAAGATTCTTCTAGGGAAAACAGTCCAGCGGAAAAAGAATATCGACGTACGGATTATTATAATAGCGACATTCGACGTAATAATGAAATCAATAGTTTTGAAACTCAGAATGAAGAATACATGAAGACCACAACGCATTTTGGCGATTTTGAAGCGCCAAAGGATTTTACGATGAGAAACGGTACTGATGTGAAACGTTTGCACAAATTTGATGAACTTGATCGAAATCTGTTCAATAAGCCGGAAAAGTATACGTCTACAATTTTTGTTGACAGTTCGAATCGTGGCAGAGCTGATGGAATGGCTGACCTGAGACACCGAGATAACTTGGAATTCTCCAGTCGAACAAACGATCGTGGAATCTCTAGCAAAACTTCCGAGCTAAGTGCTAGACGCGATTTACTCGAGTCGCGAATCAAATCGAGACTTTTAGCTGATGAAATCTTTGCTGCGCGAAACAACGTGAACGTGCCGAAAAAAATGGAACATGAGATCCTTGACAAGCCTATCGTACCATCGCCGGTAACGCCTAACAGAATTTCATCACCGAAGCGGTATACAGATACTTATATCACAGAAACTCGCACAAACAGTAACGGTGAAAAGTATATCTTTGAAAAAGAAATTCACGACGAAAATGGTAAAGTTTATGGATACGAAAAAAAGATTAATAAGATTCCTACGGAGGTATATCGAGAATCCGTGAAACCACGTGAAGGATATTCTTTGGAAACTAAAACCGATAAATACGGTGACAAGTACATAGTAGAGACACGAACCGAAGAAAGTTATACTGACGAATTTAAGCCATTTCTGAGTGACCGCAGCAGAACTAGTCCTGAAGAAAGACTTTCGTCGATCAGAAACAGCAAATCCAGTTATACTCCTCGAAGAGACAGCAGTAGTAATAAAATCTCACCACCTGTGACAAAAAAATTTGGTGAATATAAGTATTCCAAAAGCGAAGATGTGTTAAACAGTCACGCCAGACCCATAAGAGAACAATATATACCAAAATCCAAAAAAACTTTTGAATCCAACAGAGGTAAAAGCAAATCCACTCAACAGCTCGACGAAGTTGGTGAGAATGCTCGAATTAAGGCTCTTAGAAGTGAATACACTACTAGGTCTCACGAAAATCTCAGCTCAGGAGATTATCTAAAAGAATCACGTACATCAGCCAGTCCTGCTTTTAACGGTTACAAGGAAAGATCCGGTTTCATTAAACGTCATCTGGATGATCTACATGAGATGCCAAATGACGATTACGATACTGATATCTCACAAATTACAAATAATCAATTAGAATCGAAGTATATCAAGGAAACACGCACAACTCAAAGATACTTGTCCAGCAAGCATGCTCTACAAGATGATTATGATAGTTCTCCGCCACGCATTCATCTGGACCGAAATGGCTACAATTCAAGTCGCTACGATTCTGACACAACAGCAAGGGACTCGATCCATATTGATAATAGATATTCGAATGATATAAGAAAGGAATATCGAAGTGCGAAAGATGACCCGAAAAAACCTCTTAGACGGTCACACAACAGATTAGATTACTTGGACGATTCCGATGCTCGCGAGAGTCCCCGAGGAAAAATATCGAAGGGCAGGATGGAAGGATTCGACGAGCCCCCTACCAGACCACCCAGGGTCTATCACGAGAGCAAGACCCGGCATATGAGAATAGAGAGCTCGAAAGGCGTGGAGCGTCGTCACAGGGATACCAGACTAAGTGACTTGGATAGGAAAGATCGGCTCGCGGATTCCGGAATAGAGAATGACTATAGACGAGACTCACAGGAGGCCGACAGAAGGGAACCTCTCGAATCTGAGGATGAGAGTTTCGTGACCATGCAGTTCATCAAGCAAGAACGTAAACACACGGACAGGAATATGCACGGAACCACGAATGACAAGTATGCGAAATTGCCATTAACCTCCAAACCACCGTCCGGACTCGACAAGAAGTATGAGAAGAAGATTACGAAAATGAGCGGTACTATGAGCAAGGTAAAACAACTGTTCAGCAAGAAAGAAAAGAAGAAAGAAGAAAAAAATAAGAAGGGGTTTCGGGGTAGTAGTGGCGCCCTCACCGATGATGAAGTGATGATGAGGTACCGGGAATATCGTGGGGACCAGTTGCGCAGCACCAAGAGTGCCAGGGATCTTGGCAGCGACTTTTACCAGGTGAGTGACGTTGACTTGTAGATAACATTCAATTGGCTTTGCGTTCACTAACCTTTTCGAACAACCCAACAAATGAACACCGACCCAATTCCCTCTACGTGACCCGGTCAACTCTTACTTTTCAAATCAAATTACTTTACACGTCGACTTACCATGGTCCCCTTAGCGCCATTAAAAATAAGTAAAATTTCTGAATTATGAGATTGAGCTATATAATATTGAAATATAATATTGAATAAATCATTTGCGAACAGTGTCCGACATCTATCACATGTCTTTTATTTCGCAGAATTAAATTTCGCGCGTATTTTTTGCAAAATTGGAATACAATTTAGAATAAAAAAGGGTTACATTAAACAAAGATAATTTGTACATTTCTAGTTTTAATAGATATGAAATCTCAAAAAAAACATATCCGCTTTTTTTCATTTTATTTACTTTATTTCTAATATTATTATTATAATATAATACATATCTATAAAGTCACATTAATTATTATCAGTCACAATATATATATGTTTGCAGTTCTTATGTGCTACATTTGCACTAAAAAAATTGTTCAATGAACATAATCCTGTAATGATGCATGTAGCACCAAATTATAGTATTTGCATCTTACATAACAGAAACGATAAAAATGTTAAATCTTCTTTATAATAAGTGCATACTTATTGGGTAAACATGAAACTTGTGCAATTAAATGAAAATAATTATTAACCGTTTTCAACATTACAAATAAAAAGAAGACTCATGAATATAGAATTACAAACGTGAAAGTAACCATTAATGAATTCAATAAACAATAAATAAAAAGAAAATTTTTTTGTATTTGACGTAACATCGAAATACGGTGTCACGCGCTTGCGTTCATACCGTTTCTTGTATCATGCAAGTTTACAGGTGTGAACAGTGAAAGTTGCAATGAAACTTAAATGCACACCACACCGAACGGCACACTCGGGAACATTGAAACGTGTTAAAGATAACTTGACTAAAGCGGAAAAGTTCGATTCCTTGCGTTATTTCTGATTGTTCAACAGTCCTGATGCTGCCAAGAAATAAGGAAATTCCGCGTCCTCACTCACTCATTGTAGCAGGCTTTTCAGGTGAACAAATTTGTTCAAAATTGACTAGTTTATGGTGCTCCATAAATGTAATAATAGTATATCCCACAACTGGGGAGAAAAGTTGCCAATTCTAGACGAGTGTAGCAATCTCAAGAATCGAAAATTTTTCCTTAGTTGCAGATGATATTTTTACTTTACTTATTCTTACATATTTTTACTATACTATATTTTTACTTATTTTTACAAGTGCATCGAAAAGTTCTTTTCTTCTCTGAATAGAAGAATGAAAGTAGCACTTTCTCTCTCTAGGTAGGAAAAGTACCTTTCTCTCCCCAGGAGGGAGGGGGGTAATCTTCTATTATGTCATTTAATGACTTTTCCTCCCGAGGAAATTTCCTCCCTATTAATAACAAAATATTTATAAAAATAAGTAAAATGTGTAAATAACCTGATTTAATTTTATTCTTGTCGGTTATATTGGCGATTCTTCGATGATCTTTGCAGCATAAAAAGCTTTTTATTTCCTACGCATATTTATGCACACGAGTACGTGTTTATAAATGTGCATAGAGTGTGAATCATGCGAGATGTGGGTGGTGCTCATACGAGTCTCAAAGTCGTCGCGGCCTGCGGGATCGGTTTCGTATAATAATCCCACAGGTACATACATATAGCGCTGTGTGCGTTCAAATTAAATACCACTTGACCAATTTGTTGCGCCATATATAAAGCACCTGCTATTCTTGATGCTGTTATGCAACATATTGTGCATGTAAGAAAGAGGCATTCTCCTGTGATCGCGATATGCTATTTATTAGGTGCGGATTCAGTCTGTGAAACTGTAAATCTTTCAAAATTATCTCTGTCCTGTAATTAAGCATTGCTTATCAGTCAAATCTTTGGATATCTTATAGTTTTCATAAACGGCAAAGTGCATACAAGTTCTGTTTGTTTTGTTTTTGTTTTGTTTATTTGTTTGTTTGTTTGTTTTTTATTGTCAATTTCGTTCTTTAAAGAGTGATTTATAATTTACTGATTGTTTTAAAACTTTTGTAATTGACAATTAAATCGTTTCACATTGTGAAATTCTTAATCTTATACTCAAAACTTTCGCCATAAGTTAATCTTTAAAATCCTGTTTCCAGGATATCACATATTTTTCCAGTTATAAAAATGTAAATTTCTCTTACATTTTCATGCATGTATTTAAAAAAAACAATATATAAATTATATATTTAAACTGTTTCCTTCCGCAAATTATATAAAACGTTTACTCTCTAAATTTGAAAAAGTGCAAATTCACTTTTCTGTTTTTTTTTTTTTTTCAATGAGTGAATATTCACTTTTTCAGAGAACACGAACTATAACTTTTGAAAAAAGTTATAGTTCAAATTATCAAAAATAATAGTATCAAAACTATTAAAAGTAACTTATAAAAAAGTTACTTTTGGAAGTAAAAAAAATTAGTCACTCAAAAAATAAGTGAAATTTTCACTTATTCAAACTTAGAGAGTAGCGCAGTAGTTGTTCAAGTTAAACAAATTATTGATCAATTCTAATTCATAGCCGCATTATTTGAACAACACTAAATGAATAAAAGGTATAATAAAAAGTATGCGTTCACAGCGACAATGATTATTGCAAAACTTGCTGCTCTACTCTGAAATCAAGTTTCACGTGATAATCCAATCCGTACGCATATAAGCCTCCCACTTGTTGGCTTATTCTTGTGTAAGAAGGGATAAGCAAAGATAACAATCAAGTCGCAGGCTGCATTGAATATTGCTGCGCACTTGTTTTCTCGGTTGGATTTTCCCATCGGCTGTTTTTCTACTCTCGCACGCGGACTGATACGAAAAGACCAATCGACGTCAAATAGCGCATTAATAATTCTTCCGCTTATGGTTTTCCACAATGGACTACACAATCTCACGTCCTGACTACCATAGACTCTCCCCGTTTGAATGGAAAGTTCACACTAATCGCATCGGTTGTTGTTGTTACTGACGTATTGCAGCAGCTGCCGCGCGGCATTTGAATTTATTAGCACAGACGGTCTTAGACGGCCGGGCGTGTTTGGCGCTCGTAACACGCGACGAACTCGCCGCCCGATCGATCCTGATAACGTTGTTTACACGCAAACGATTGGTGCCGTAAAGATTCCATCACTCGCACGATTGGCCATTTTCACGCGTTCGATATCTCTCTAAATTTCAAAAAGTGAACATTCACTTTTTTGGGGTGCATATTCACTTTTTCAAAAGTTAGTTGTCTTAATATTTCTCAAAAAAAAGAAATGTTATGACAAAAAAAAAATGAATAAACATTTTTTTCTTTTTTTATTTGTATTTTTGTTTATAATTATTAACATTTTTTCCTAGAATTTTTAGTTATTCTTGTACTCTTCAAATTTGAGTAAGTGAAAATTTCATATATTTGTTGATTGAAACACTTTTTCACTCTCAAATAAATGAAGAATCGTACTTTTTCATAAATGAAAAAAAATTTATCTTGTCAAAAAGTGGAAAACTACTTTTTCATGAGTAATTAAAATTTGTCAATTTTAAAAACATCGAACAATTATAATTTTTCATAAGTTAAATAAATTATAGAAAAGTTCTCAGTGTAGGAGTGTATTTCCCAATAAAGATGATATTTTAAGTGATAGACTAGTATAATGGAGAAGACGTCGGACTATCTACAGTGGAGATGACTATTGGGGACTTGAGTGAGATTTTCAGAGAAACAGAATTTTTTCACTAAGACCTTAACTATATAATATAAAATGTAAAAGAGAAAAGAATAAAAAAAACATAAAATTATAATATATGAATAATATGTAATTAATAAACATTATTTTAACAATACATAAATTTTAACTCTTTGAATAAATTAGAATTTACTTTTTTTAATTAAATTATTTCTATTTTGTTTAAAAATTTACTTCTCCAATATTTGAAAACATGTCTCTAAGGAAGTTAATCCGCCGTTTTATCCGCTATGCCAATATATCATTTGAAATATAAATTATAATTGACTTTCTTAAACGTTTAATTATTTCTTTTATTAAAAAGTGAAAATCTTCAATTTTTGAAAAGTTAAGTACTTTTATTACTTTTTAGATTAGTAAGTAGAATTGTTTATTTGTAAAAAAGTGATTGTTTTTAACTTATAAATAAAGTTCATTTTGGCATTTTCAAAGTAGAAAAATTAGTCGTTCAAAAAATAAATGAAATTTGTACGTATTCAAATTTATAAAGATGATACTTCAATTTTGTTCGCCGTTTTTTCCGTCAGATTCACTCGAAACAATCCTAATACAATGCAAAACTTTAGAGTAGCACGTTTCCTAATACCTTTGTGACATATTTGTATGGCAATGCCGATATTTACGGTCATCCAAGACCGTACACTTCGCGCGAGATAGTAAAGAAAGTTCATTTTACAACGCGACGCGCTTAGGTTCCTATATATCCCTGCCGCAAATACCGCTATTTATTCGCGAAATTCAGTTTGTTCGCACCGAATAAACTGGATCGTTCAATTTACGACTTGAAGTTGTTGCTCTTACGATCGTGATATAACACTTGAGATTTATCTGCAAAATAAATGATTTTGATTGTTAGAATTACCGGTTTTGCTGCCTTTTTCATGGTTTCAGATTGTTTATTTCCGTTTAGATACCGTAATGAGTATTTTTTGTTCATATAGAATTGTGCACTTAATGAAATACAGTACTTTTGAAAAAAAAAAAAAAAAAAAAAAAT
>JABFPJ010002363.1:0-19973 GCA_022817425.1 Gryon sp. ZL-2020
GCATAGGAGATGTACCCTTTTGTACACAAAATTTGAGATGTCACCTTTTACGTAAGAAGCGTCGAGATGTTAATGAAAAAGATAAAATAAATTATATTATTTAAAATGTGAGCAAGAGTATCCCAGTTTTATTAGAATGCTAATAAATTTTACTCTATGAGTTTTCTTAGTCCAATGAAAATTAAAATATTCTAGTCTTTAAGTGAAACTTATGATATTTTATTTTTCATAAAAATTGGAGATATGCTATTTTTCAATGTAAATTCATTACACCTTAGTTTTCAAAAAGGACGATGAATTAATTTTTCATCATCATTTACTTTATTAATATTAATAATAAAAATTATTTCATTAAAGGAACAAACTATACAAAGGAGATCATCAAAAGAAATAACTGCTTCGGAAACGCGAACTTAGGCCATTCGAGTGGCCAAGTTCGCGTTGGCCGAGTATTATGGCGGGTGATTTGAAGCAGTTCTAACGGTTATTTTTCGCGGGAAACTTAATTGTGGCGCGCGCGAGAGTGCCGGGTGGCTGTTATTCGGGTATATTTGGCTGGCGAGTGACACGGCAGGATAGCCAAGGCGGCGGAGATTCTCGGCTGGATTGGAAATGGTCCGGCGTGGCTCCTGCGTCACAGTCCAAATGGACGACGACGGCGGGATCGTTTGAAAAGGGGGAGAGAGGAGAGGAGAGGAGAGAGCGGACGCGGGGAACGGGAGAGAAGGCAGCGTCACGTGATCGCACGGGCGCCATCTTGACAGTCCCGACGACGAGAAACGGTGTCGAGCTCTTGAGTTCGTGACGTCGTCCGGTGTGTTTGTGTGTTGCGATTCTGAAGAAAAAAAAAAGTCGAGGGAAAAAAATAACCACGAACGTGTATGCTAATTCATTGTCGAAGGTTTTGTGTGATGCAGCGATTGTGTCGCGCGCGTTGCGTCGGCGTTGATTATTTGGTGCTGTCGTTGCACCGATAGGCCACGAGATCTCGTCGCGCGGCCCTGCTGTTGTGCGTTGCTCGGGGGGACACAAACTGCACACGAGCGAAGCATTACGGCAGTTCTGGTCGCTGTCAAAATAGTAAGCAATTCCAAAATATTCATTACCGAAAGAGTATATTCCTTCCCCCTAAAAAAAAAATAAAAAAACGTGGATTCCAAATGAAGATATGAACAATTATGGGCAAAATAAGAGAGAGAGAGAAAGAGAGTTGGTTGAGCATCGATGCCAAAACGCGACCTAGCCCCCTTGGCAAAAAAAGGACACCGATCGATTTTCAGTTCACCACTCAGACAGACAAACCAACATAGGCACACTTGTCTCTCGCGCTTTGCTTTAAATGTTGTTCAACTGTCAAGATAAACCCAATCAGTTCGAAATGCTCCAAAATATCATCTTAACAACAACACTTATATTCATGCTTGTGTGGGTGTCTTATTACCCATGCATGTGTAGAGCTATATCTATATCTGTATATATGTATTACATATTTATATATGTACAAAGTATAACTGTGTGCATGTACCCATACACATTGAGATATGTGTCTGTGTGCATGAGTAATATATATATATATATATACATATATATATATATTTACGTGAGTTGTATATCATAAACCCTTGGTGGATGTTAGATGAAAAATTGTCTGTACAGGCGGTTAGTACAGATTTTGAGTTGAATAAGGACAGCAATAGTGATGCTGTCTGCTGCTTCTTAGTAAACAAATGTCTCTTGCGGAAACTCGAAAGTGAAGTTTCAACTCCTGCGAACTAATGTCTCATGAGATTATAGATCCTCAATTAGATCTCATCAGCATGTTATCCATTCAAATCATTTATATTATCCGTCTAAATTCAACCCTGAAACATTGTTACTATTTGTTATTATGGATATGGATATTTATATTTTTAATTCACGTTCTATAGAAAAATGAATTATTCATTTCATTAAACATTGGCTTGTTCTGTTGATCCTTTATCTAAATCTGGCAACGTTGCATTTTTTATAATAATAATTTAATACATCTAAATAATGTCTAAATGGCTTATGGTGTAATGATATTTTTATTTTTTTTTGCAAAACTGCATCTACTTATCCGATGTATATGTACTGTTCATCATTTATTACTAAAATACAATTATTACTATTTAAATTATATATGCTTAAAACTAATGAATGTGCATTGGTGCTTTTAAATGATTGTTTCATCACACAGAGTTTAGAAACTAACATACAATATGAATTTCGTCCTTAAAACTTAAGGAAAAATAAGAATATTTAGCCGTTTATTATTATATTTAGAGGTAAATAAATATTCTTTTTTGTTAAATGGAAAAATGTAATAATGCACTTTAAAAAATGCAAATTAACATGGCTAAATTTAATAAGAATATTTACTATAAACAATAGTAATCTTAGAAACTTGAGAAAAAAGAAAGGAAAGTTTGTACCGTTTATAGTAAACATTTTTCCTTTTATTCAATTTTCAAAGATTACCATCATTTTACAATAAATATTCCTATTAAGTTTGCCTTAGTCTGCAGATTTGTGTAAAAGTACCTAACAATGGGATTTTGATGTTACAAAGCATGGCAGCCACTTGTCGGTTGTAACACATTGCACTGGGTGATTAGTTTGTGCAATAGCGGCTTCGACGGGGCCAGGGCCGTATACGTCGGGGCACCAATGCCGGCGCCGACAACGCTGCCCCGCAATTATTATTGCACGCGCGCTGCTGTGTTCGCGCGCACGCTCACGGCCAAATGCATGTCTATGTATTTGTCTATGTATATATGTATATTATATATATCCCTATATATGCGCGCCTCTTTTGCTTATATTATATACGCACAGCGCAAAATTTTGCCGACGCGCCTTTTGCTTCTTTCCCCTTTCCGCCCACTCGATCAACCCCCCTCGCCCTTCTTCGCTCTTTCTCTTTCCCTGTTTCATCGTTTGGCCGGACGGAAAAACAGTCAGCCAATTTGCCCGTATGACGCGATGGGGGTAGCATTTGGTTCTTCCACGCGATACATTTTTCAGGGATAACTTCCTTTTGTTTATCTAACGAATGCCGAGGGAACGTAATTTTAGGGTTCTAATAAATAATAACCTTCAATAGTTAGTTTATAAAAACAGAAATATTCAATACAGTTCGTACATTAATTGAGTCCATTTATATTTTTATTTTATTTAGAAATTATATAAAATAAATTTCAGTGGGAACTCATCAAAGTAGCGGAGTTTCCTTTAAAATAGCTTGAAATTGTATAATTTTGCCTCTTCACTTTAAATAACAAAAACCATGTGGTGAAATTTTTCTTGGCCACATGTAGAATGTATCGATAGGAAATATAATAAATAGGCAACTTTACCTATACTTCTAATGTACTTTATTAAATTTTCATAATTAAATATCATAATTTGGGTTGGTCAATTATTCTGAAATTTTAGTTATTTTTATTTAATTGAAGATATCTTAAGGAACTAATGTACAAATTATAATAAAATTAACGATAGTATCGTTTTAAGGAAGATGTAAAGAAGTAGGCCTTCAGCAAAATTCTGAATAGAGTTAGATCGTAGAAACCGTTACAGTAAACAAAAAGGAAAATGTTTAATTATTAAGTGAAATTAGTTTAATTTTTTAATAATTTATAGTGAAATTAGTTGATTTTATAAATATATAGTTGATTTTTTTCTTCTTACTTAATTGAAATTGCTACAAAAATGGAAATGTTAATTTATACATTTATCTGTCGCATTATCTGATTATGTAATTCATCATATTTTTAGTCATGGAATAAACTCATTACTTACTATTAATACTTTGAGATAAAATTAATCTTAAAACAAGAATAATGTATTTTGTTTCTTGTATTGTTACTACATTTTTGATTTCATTAATTTATATTAAAAAAGATGCAACTTTCATTTAATTTTATCTTAGTATTATTATATTTTTTTAATGAATTAATCTTTGCTATTAATTATGCATGAAAAACAATAGCTGCTAAACAATAGCTTAACCATTTTGTTGGCTAGAAACTAATAATGAAGCCATAATATTTGATTCTCACTCGGGAGACTAAAATTATCTTCATAAAAGTCCCTTATATAGAGTGAATACATACTTTGTTTATTGCTAGATAAAAGTACAAGACAAGTCTTTGATAATAGAAGTGAAAGCTATAATTTTATCGTAGAGTGTAATATCTCGTGCTTTTGTAATTATTTGTCAAATAAAACACGATTGTGGATATTAATGAGGTGTAATGTAACATACCTGACATGAACTTTGATGTAAATTTTAATTGGATTTGAAAACGTCATTAAATTTTGCTGATTTTCTGATAAACCCTTCGATTATTATAGAATACAAAACACATATTGAGATTATTGTTTCATTTTTTATGCAATAATATATTATTTTCATGTAAAATTGCATTATTTATTGTCGTTTTTATTATATACATAACGTTTCCTATAAACTGATAGAAACGAGTATCCATTCTCCCTGCTATTGATTGAAATGTATCATATTCCATTTATACATAATAATAACAATATAATATATATATATATATATATACATTAAATATACATGTATTTTATATATTGTATATTTATATATTTTGTATATTATATACGAGAACATTGAAAATAAACACATCACAATGGTTCGTTAACAAGTAAACTGTGTTATCACTATAATTGACTAAATTTTAAATAGCAGATACCTTTTCTATTTAAAAAATATTTAAATTAACTCTTTAAAAGAGATCTCGAATTTAGTTAAATTAGGGAATATAAAAAGCAATAACAAACTTTAAGCAGTGAAGGAAATAATTGATTTTTTTTTCATTTGATTAATATGAAGATTATTTCTTGTCTATTCAAAAAAACTTCATTGTTTTACTTTTTAGAAATTAACAAAAAAGGATCAAAAAAGAATATGCTTTTAACATTTTTTCCCAACTTTTTTTCCCTCTTGAAAATGCGCTAGTCTTTGATTATTATAGCTAACTTATTATTATAAACTTTCACCAATTACAAAGGAAAATAAACTTGTAAATGAAATAAATTTATCGTTTAATATTTTTTATTATATATAAAAAAAATCATTATATTCCAGACTAATAAATAAATCAAAATATAATGCTATTAATGAATACAATATTTACGAATTAATGGCGCCTTAAAATTTGATAACAATTTATGTCATTAGAAAATGTTATAAAAATATGCAGTGAAATACCGATCTCTTTATTATATAATATATTCACATATATATAAATTGTTGCAAACTATAAACTACAATTTTATTTTACTTATTTTAATTGTAAGTAAAGAAGACTTATTTATATTCCTAACTATTTTTCTAATTAATAAATGAAATTTAGTTAAAATAAAATCTTTTTCTTAGTTCAGTAATATCTATTAATATTTGTTACGAATGTTGTAAAACATTTCAAATATTTAGTCTTTTAGAGTTTGAATAAAAAGAAAAGAGATGAAAAGTTGGTCGATCATCGCGGAAGACATCTTCCTTAGCAAAGGAAGATGTGTAGAAACATTGCGAGAATGTACAACAGTTGCCCATCCACCCTCCCCCCCCCCTATAATACCCCACACAAAGTACGGCCCTGGAAATAAATTTTTAACGTTTTCCTCCGATTCGAACTGCCCTCTACATCGCGTATCATTTTGGGTGATTCTCTTCCTAGACTCTCTCGGCCACGTTTCCGACCAATAAGAGACGCAGGGGTCGCAGACTAGGAAGTTTACGATTGGCTCCGGTCCTTCTCTCCGGCTCTCTTTCATTCTCTTTCTCCCTTTCTTTCTCTCTGCCTTGGTTCTTCACGATGGCCTTTTTGTTTCTCTTCTGCTCTCCTCGCGAAGAGAGAGAGGGAGAGGGAAAGAGTAAAGGAGAAAGAATTTATACCACGGATGAAAGTAGTCCGCCTTTGCCGAATGGAAGAAAGGAGGGGAGGAAAAGTCGGGGAAATGTTACGCGAGAGAAGTACCACGAAGAAACCGTCATGAGTTCTGACGCGTGACGATTCTTAACAATTTTTGTCTTATTTTTGTTTATCATCCTTTAATTAGACCATCACATCATCTCTCTTTTTATTTGTCACAATCATTCTATCTCAAAACCTAAAACGATTCTTTATTTATTGAAAAGTCTGTTTGAATGCAAAACTTAACTCTCTATGTAACTGAAAAGTATTTCAGATGAAATGAGCTGCATTATTTCCCAATAAAATAACAAAACCCACAATTGGAATTAACACTGAGTCATGAACTTACAAAATACAATTGCCATGACCTTGAAAATTTATCCAACCCCTTATAAAGTATCCTCAGAAAGATTTAAAATGCAATATATTAGATGCATATGATTGAATCAACTTAAGGAAATCTTGGATTCTGAGATGTGACACCTACAGCGATACTAATTTTTTCCCTCTTTCCAAAGAAGATTAATGTATGATCTGAAAGAATGTGTCCGCTATTAGTTAGGAATGCTTTTTCTTGAAACACTTTTATTGTTCTCAGTTTTCTAATCTATTTTAAAATTCATTTTCTTAACTTTCATATATCAATTTCGTATATTATTATATCCTTATTTAAACGATGTAAGATATGAATATAATTTAATATTAAGATTTATGAAGAATTATTTCCAATGTTCTGTGTTTTCTAAATATATTAATATATTCCAAAATACAAAGAACCTATTAAATTGTGCTTACCCATCGATTCTATTACGCTGCTACTAACTTGATCATTATTGCACTTATCTTTACTTACGATTTCGACGATGCTTTAGACGATGCTTACAATCTTTAAAGTCTTGACATCTTCACTTCTTTCATCTTGTCATTCGTTCAATACACAACATTTACACAATATATAAAGTAAATTCATTATTTCAAATGAATGTTACACAAAGTAAACTTACCAATGTTTCCCATTTCATTTCCATCCATATTGTTTATTTTTTCTCCTTCGTCTTATTTCCTTTTTTTCTTTAAAGCAGAACCTGAAACTGAACAAAAAATGAAACTGTAAGAAGGAAATTGTTGCATTTTGATTTCTATAGATCAAACTTATTCGAGTCACAAATTACAAACAATAATGTGTTCCGATTACAATCTTATGATACACATCTTCAAGCTCATTTCCTCAGACGCCGCTTTTTGTGGGACGGTTTTCTTTTTTGCATAACTGTCTTTCGTATCAAAGAAAAATGCTCTCGCATTACTACAATAGACGTTGTAACACTTCCTCGTTGCCGTCTCTATCTATCACAACGACCGATTGTAGATAAACGAGGACAGAGGAACGAACTGTAACAGCTTCTACCGCACGATAATTGAGACGTATCATTGCCCCTGTATTGCACACAAGTACAAATACAAAAGATGCAAAGATAAACAAAAACAAACTTTTTTCTTAAAAAACTAAATTTAATTTTTGTATAATAATAATAATAATAAATTCCAACTACTTTTTTTTATATTTAAGTTTTTCATTAAAAAAATACAATCAACAACTTCTATAATACATTAATAGAAATAGAGATGTAATGTTATTAAATGTTGCACACTACATTCCATGATTAATTGCAAAAACGAATTTCGGTGCAAAACCACAAGCGGAAGTCAGAGACAAGCGCCATATTGCTTGTTCGCTTTTTCTTAATATATCCTTAAAAGGGTAAATAAAACAAACTGTTCTTGTAACGGAAGTCTTAGACACCTCCAAAATAGTACCTAGAACTTTTGTATAATTCAGAAAACGAACTGGACATTATTAATGATTTCTTTTAGAAGATGAAAAAAAGTAATGGATAAAAAAAGTATTACAAATATCTACAACGAGTTTTTAGTTGTTTATTTTTCATTAGTAAAAATAATGCATAATGATCTCAAAGTAGGTTATATGTAAATAGATGTGACTGTTTTTTTTGTTTATTATTATTTACATTATTATATAATGATTATCATTAGTTTGTTATTATAATAATTATTATGATTTCAAAATAAAACTTAATTAACAAAAAATTAAAAGAATATTAATAATGAAAAAGTTTGAAAACATTTAAAAAATCGAATGAAAGGAAAATTCAAGATCGCTTTATACCCTTGATTCATTCGTTGACTTCTTATCAAGACTGAATCAAAATGGCGTAAAAAATGCGTGAAATCCCGTGAACACCTCCCCCGCGGAATTAAATATCGACTGACATAATTTCTTGTACTAACCGCCATCTTTGTATCATTTTCCATATGCGCGAAAATATACGTTCACGTGTGCGGCGTTGTTGCACGCGCGCGCGCGCGTGTACATGAAATAATCAACAACGAATTTAAACCCGAATATCGAACGAAATCCAACAGCTAAATTTAACATGGCGGACATTCTTATACAGAATAACCCGTGTGCGGATGCGCTCATCATTTTTTATTATTGTTATTATTGTTGCAGATCACGTTGTTGCTCTTACTATTATTACTATTGTTATTGTTCTTGTTATTATTCAATCTAACGCCATCTCGGTTTAGAATGATCCCGTCAACAAAGTTGGATCTACCAATTCAACAAATAATTTTCTTTTTATCCCTTTTCTGGCCCAAAACCTATATTAAGGACACTGTAGCTATCAAGACAATTATACAATTAAACAAACAATAATTTTCAAAATAATATATTTTTAATGTAAAACGGTTGTTAAATTAATAAATTGCTTGTTCATGATTCAATTTCAAATAGCTTGAAATAATATGTTTTTACAAATAATTTCTATATAATGATTGCTGCATATTTAAAATGTTGTTCATATTTTTATTAAACGGATTCTTTCTAAAATTCGATAAATAATAATAAAAATAATCTGTTTTTTCCACCGCATTACTTAAAAGTAATATTTGAAATTTGATTACAAAAAAAACTAAAAAAGTAGTATTTGATATTTTATTTTAAGTTTTTTGTGAACATTTTTTTGACAAAAAATTAAAATTATACCTATTATAATATTCACGATGATAAATCGTTTTTAAAAACCATTTCTTTGCTACGTGTATAACTTTCGAATTGAAATTTGTATTAAAATTGTGAAACCGCACAATTTGTTTAAATTTTTTTTGTTAACTTCTTTCAAGCTTATATTTTTTTTTCGTTTCCATCTATATTCCTCTTCCGCTTTTTTATAGTATTGATTTTTATTTTACAATTTGTCCAATAAATAATTAATATGAAATATATGAAAATGCATTCATAAAAAAACAAACATTGTATAATGCTTTCTCGGAAATAAACAAAAAATTAAAAACAAATATTTCATATAAAATAAAATATATATCGATACATGAAAATTAAGCGAATTTTGTAACTGGAATATAAATGCAAATCATTTTTGTAAATAATCGCAAACCGGTTTGACAAAATTTATGTTTAATACAATTTTATAACATGTATAACTTAAGGAATGTATTTTCAATCATTCTTAAACTTAATGTTTGACTGCATTTAATTATTCCGAATTATCTGTAATCAAAGTCGGTATTATATTTATTTACGTAGAAATTTCATTAATATTTCTACAACAGTGATAAAATACATTAAATTAGGCATTAACATAAAAAAAATAAAGCTAATAAATTTTGATCAAATTTTGAATTATTTGTCGATTGACTAGAATATTTTATAATTGATTTCAATAATTATATAATTAAAATAACATTTCTTGTTATATGTCCTTTAATTGACAAACATATTTAATTCTAATTTTATCAATCAATACAGATTTTCATTTTTTCATTGTACTTTCTCTGCTGATCAAATTAAAAAAAATAAACTTATCAAAAATGAAAGTAAATCACGTCATTATTTTTTTGTATAGACAGAAGTTTGATTCCAAATGCCAATTATTTATTTCTAAATCTGCTTAGCTTTGAGATCACCGCTATTTATCTAAAATATATAGAAGCTCTTGATTGAATGTTTAAATACACCCAAAATTGAACTTGGTTTAATCATGTAATTTCTTAAACGTTCGTATACATTCATACCATTTGTTTAAACTATTTTATCATATCACATTATCAAACTTTCAGTCTTTTTATTCATTCTATCCTCTTCGCCACCGCAAACTACTGGTATTTCACTAAAATAAAAAGTAGAATTAATAAATTATGTAAAAATAATAAATATAAAGCTAAACAAGAGTTACTAACTAAACAAATATTATTTTAATCACGTAATTATCATAAAAACAGCAATCACTTACGCACAAATCACATCATAAACAGCAGCGACTTGAATTGTATTACAATTATGTGTTGATCCCGTTGAAAGAATCCATCTTCGACCCTTGACGGCAGCTTTAACACGCCAACACGTTGATCCCTGAAATTGCGTCTTCGCGCTTGACAGAGCTTCGAACTTTTGGCGGGAAAAGCTCATTACAACGTTGTCTTGTTTGTGTAGCTTACTTGATAGGGCCATTCTCCCTTTACATCACTTTCTCTTTCTCAGTCAGAGCGATTTAAATCGAAAATTTGGCGCGCAAGTATGAATCTTGGCGGTTCTTTCGAATCGACGCGACTGATGAAATTAATAAATCGATACGCCGAACTCAGACATAATAATAACAGTAACCCCGAGTGCAATTAACCACGAATTTCAATGGTGAAAACGTTAGTTACAAAACTAAGTAATATTCAATGCAATTCATTTTCTACACAAAAAAAAGTACATTCAATCTGCTCTAAAGCTAAAAACATAAATCAAATTGATCTTTTAATGTTACACTTTTGCAGTTATATTTTATTTTATGTTTATGCATAAATAATCCATAATTAAGTGCAAATAAAATGGAGCAATTTTCAGTAGACGCATACTATTCAATTTTAATACGTAAAAATCTCTTACATGTACACACAATTGTGTATATATAAAAATGTATGTACATATGTATATGAATAAGTCTACTTACACAAGTGCAAAATGTTATATATCTATATACATGTATGTTTATATATATATATATATATATATATAAACTCACACAAACAAACAGTTATTGTGTGACTGGCGTCATCGCATGCCACACACACATGCACACAAAAACCATCTGAGTTTACATGTGTGAGTGTGTACATGTGTTTGTGGTATCTATATGTGTGTGAAGGCGCGCGCGCGCGGGTTTCACTTGCACAAGTGTGCGTGTAAACCTTAGGTTTTAGGTTGCGGCTGAGAGGCGAGAGAGAAGCGTCCGACTGACAACTGTGCAGGTGAAGTGAATTTGATTGTCCTGTTTTGGGTTGAATTTTGGAGCAGTGATATTGTTTGTTCAAGTTGCGCTGACGAAAAAACACGCGTGTCCAATAATTGTTGTCCTTGCCAAATGTGCTCCTATTATCAAACTGCCGCGTCGACCTAACCTCAAAGTGACGAGATCGCGCGCTCGGATGGGCGGCGTGAGCGTACGTACGTCCACGGGGCACCGTGCCTCGCGCGTCGTCACAATCTTGAGCTCAGTTGAGGTTAGGTCGAGGTTTAGATCACAGACGCCATTTTGCACCTCGAACACGACGTTCCCCGTTGCTTGTCCGGGAATTTGTTTTACATTTTATATTGCTGCCACCTTCTGACAAATTGTTTTTGTGTCTGCTTTCAGATACAGTTTACACATGGAAGGTACTTTGGAAGAACCCGCGGTCAAGGAACCGAAGCAAGACGGCGATTTGAAAGGTTTATTTTGAATTCAATTTTTTTATACGTCTGTCTTTCGTCACTGTCATTGTCAAGTTCTTGTGTTATTTGTTTTATTTCAGTTTTTTTTTTATTATTTTTGGGACTTAATTGTAAAAACATATTATCTGACGATCGACTTTATATTTGGACTTGATTTTTTAAAATATTTTTGGATTTTTGGAATATACTTTTATGCATTATGTACAGATATAATCACTTAATATATTCGCATTTATGTTCAGAACTGATCATTTAATAGAGTTTAAAATTATGTTGATGTTATAAAATGAAATGCTTATTAAATGAAATTGAAAATATTGCAGACAATATTGGTTGAACAAATTGGAATAAAATCAAGATTTATTCTGAAAGTAATTGAAAGGGAAATGAAATGTATTATTCAACCATTATTTTTATCCAAAAATTGAATTATAAATGCAATGTTCGCACAAGTAAATTCACAAATGAAATTAACAAGATTGATATAATTTTTATTAGTTTTCATATTTCTTAAAAATAATTTAGTACATTAGTTTTGTTTATTTATCTAAATATTTTCTATATTTTTAAATTGGAAATGTTAAGATAAAAATGATAAAAAATTGAATATTCAGGTTCTAATTGGACCATGTGTTTTTCTTTACAGAAACACTCATTCCAAACGGTGTAAACGGAAGGTACGATGATAGCGACGAGAACTTTGAAACAAACAAGGAAAGCGCTGAGAGCAGACTCGAAATGTCAAAATTTGAGTTGGACAAAAATAACGATGTCGAGGAAGTGGAAAATGAAAATTCCGATTGTGCGCAAATTGATGATCTTGAAGAAAACTGCAAACCCATGGAGCTCGATGACTCCAAGGAGGAAGATAAAGATGTTGAGGCAATGGATGTGGACCAACGGAGTAATTCATCAGAAATTGAGTGCCTAGATGAGGCAACATCCGAAAATGAAGATATTGTCGAGCAACAGAATCCTGATGCAGTGTCATCAAGGGTAAAAACAACATTATCTCATATTTACCATAGCAGTTAAATAAAAAAAATATGAGCAATTATAATAGTAATAAAGCATTTGAACTGAATTGATGGCAAGTAATAATTGATAAAATATGATTGGTTGACATTTTTCAATGAAGTTACGAAGTCAAGTTAGATGCACTCGATTACATTCAAAGTTTTTACAATGTTTATTTTATAGACAATTTGATGTAATGTATTATATATATAAATATAGATATTTGTGTTCTATACATATTGAATATCAAAGTTAATCACATTAACTTAACTGTTGTATAAGTTGTAATTTATACTTTGATAATATATTAAAATATAGAGAATTGCACTTTATGCAGATATTTCTGATCGTTCTGTTAATGTGGCGTTGAACTTTAAGTACAGACACTGCAAAATGCTCTTTTGTGTTAATAAAGGTAAAAATCCGAAAAAGTCTATGAGTCATTTGAAGTAATAATTTACAATCCAGATAATTTTATGACTCGAAGTATGAATGAAAGCAGCAATCATCAAATGAAGACATGAAATAATGTTTTTCTTAAATTAAAATATTGAAATAACTTTTTTATATGTTACTATAAGGTATTTTTATGGATTATATGAAATATTTGTAAAATATACTCAACTTCCCGCTAATCGAAAATACATTGAACCACATTCACGTAATTTGTCATTTTCCCATTGAAAAACATTCGTTGCGATTATTTTCGAATGTGTTTTTAATATGAAAACCACATATTCCGTATTGAAACCACATTCATGAATGTGGTTCAATGTGTTGTCACTTTCTGGGTTATTTCGAAGATTAACTTAAAATGGCCGACCAGTTGAAGATTACATAAAATAAAAATTATTTATCGTATAAAAATTAAATTTTCAATATTAAATTATAAACAAAATACATTCTTTGTTTATGTTTAAAACATATATTACAACCTCGAAAGAAAATAAACAAAGAAAAACTAATTTAAATAAACAATAAAAAAATTTTTTTATTAAATAAAATATTATTATTTCATATAACTTTTATTCATTAAACATTTGATTTCACTAGTGTATCATCTTAATATTTTCATGACAGAGTATATTTATTATAAAGTTGTAATTTTTAAAGTATAATAAAATATAAAAAAATATTTATGGTAAAGCAATGTAATAATATTTAATTAACATAAAACGGAATATATTAAATTATGTGAAAAAAAATTGAGTTTGAAGAATTAAATTAACTCTGATTAAAAAACTTATTTTATTGTATAATAAATGAGAAAATATTTGAATGACTAAAAAGTAAAATAAAGAGGTACAATTAAGAATGAAAAAATTAAATGATTCGATTGATTTCAGCAGCAACAAAACGATAATTTGAATGCCAGCGTGGAAGAATTGAGAGACACAATCGATTTGGATTCATCGCTTAAAATAATTGAAGAAAACGGCTCGATGGACAGTCCGGAGATCGAAGAGATCACAGCGTCGGATTCAGGGCCAGGCGGTGTCGAGTCGACGTCTCAAAAGGAACCGACGACTCCGAAAAAGAAGCAACGCAAAACAATTGACCTGACTAATGTGACGCCTCGACGTAGCTCGCGTAACATAAAACGTACCAGTTACATCGAAAAAGAGGATGACGAGGAAGAAAGCAATGTTGTGCGACGCTCGGAAGATGAGGACCAGGACGACGAATCGGATATTGAGGAGATCAAACCCGAGGATCCTCTCGCCGTGACTGATCACAAGGATCGCGATGACATGCGGAACAAAAGCCCTAAGAACAACAAGACGACTATTGTTGTAAATGACACTAAACGACTTGTTGAAATTGCAGCTGGCAGTAAAGTATGTTTCATTTTTTTAATTATTTATTTATAAATAAAGACAAATATTGTTAAGTAATGTTTCACACTAATGCAATGAATTTAATGAAATGTAATTGCTTCTAAAAGACTTGATTTAATGGAAAAGAAGTCATCGTATTTAGATAATACCGTCATTGATATTAGGATATCTATGACATTAATCTAAGAATTTTTAAATGATCATTGGAATTTGTATTGTGATATAAATATTGACGAATTAAAATAATTTGTATTTATTTATATTTTTTTATTAAAATAAAATGTTTAAATAATTATATTTCTAAGCTTAATTTGGGTTTAAAGAAATGTTGAAAATCGAAAATATCCGAAAACATGTCAATGAACTTAAAAGTTAAAATTAAGCAAATATATACAGAACTAATGTATACATAATATTTATATTTATTAATTCAATTAATATAGTGATATATTAAACATAAACAAATATTGAAGTTCAACATAATTTTTTATGTATTTGTATTTTGCAAATGAGAGAGAGAGTTTAAATAAATTTATAATATATACTATTATTTAGTGCTTTAAACTAATAGTGCCACGAAACACTACAAAAGTTGCTTTTTAGACTGAAAAACGGAAGTGTTAAATAAAGTTATAATTAGTTTATTGTTCAGTGAGTAAATATCATTAAACTTATTACCGTATTTAATATTTAATATGGATATGTAAAACGATATTATCAAACATGTCGAAGAAACTAATTGATTTTTGTTTAAGTTGAATTTTCTTATCCGTGAATAAAAACTTTTCTACAAATATACACTCAGGATAAAATAAAGCAGTTTCTGCTTAACTGTTAAGCAGATTTTGTTCAACTAGAAAAGAAGGCTGCATCAAGTAAATACAATTCAACTTGTCAAGCAGTATCTGCTTGATAAAAATAAGTAATTCAAATAATTTCAACTTTAGGTTATATAAGCTGTGACAATTTCATTTGTTTTGTAAATATTAAAGAAATAGATACGAATTAATAATTAATTAACGAATTAATAAATATCCATACATACAATAAAATATTATAAAGAAATTGATTATAAATTCATGAAATTGAAATATATATGTATATAATGTATATATATATATTAATTTTTTGGTTAAATTTCAAAGAATATTTAAAAATATACGAAATATCCGAATTATTTGACAGTCACCGAAATATATGGTAGATACAACTCGAAAAGTTTAGCCACATAAAGCAGTTTCTTTTTTTTAAAGCAGTTTTTGCTTTATGTTTTCCTGAGTGTACGAGAATGTTTATAATGTTACATTTAAGTTAATGTTGTTGAGATTGTATTGTGTAATGTAATAATATTTTTTACAGGCGAATGTAACAAAGGGTGGCAAAAAGGAACCCACACTTGTAATTATTGACACAAATTCGATACTGTCAGGACGCGGGGGCGTTCCGGTGTCTAGCACTCCGAAGTCATCGCATTCGCCACTTAGTTCAAGCACGTTCTCGGTTGTGCCGATGGGTACAACTACAATGTACCCAAATATGCGCACGACGATCACACCGGTGCCGATGAAGAGCAGTAGCAGCTCGTCTGCGCAGCTGAGTCCTAAAAGCACTTCGATCACACCCGTGCCGTCACAGGTTCAAGCGCAACCTGCGCAACCAATCCTGCCTACACTTACTGATGATATGTTTGTGGTCGAGGCACCGTCGTTTATCGTACCCTACGTTTATGAAAAGCCCCCGATTAAACCACTCAGAGAGTTTGTTACGAAATTAGAGAAATGTATTCAAGAAAAAGATAAAGAGGATCGCGAAAAAGAAAAGGAGGAAAGGGAGAAAGATAAAGATGCTGATGATGATGACAAAGACGAGGATGATGATAAAGTACGTTTTAAAATATAACTTTAAATATAAATAATTTTGGTTTAAAATATCAACCAAGACTGTTAAGCTAAGGCTGAGTAAGATACTTTTCGAAAGTAACAAAGTTAAGTTACAAGTTAGTAACTTTTTTTTAATTACAAGTTTCAAATTACAATTGCGCATATTAATATGGTAAAAGAGTAAACGGAAAGTTTAAATAGTTACTTGGATAAATTAATTAATCCGTACAGTTGCTTTTGAAAAATGCAAGTTTTTAATTTAGTGAATAAAGAAACTAACTACAATTTATGAGCTTACCTTTATAATATAACGGACTATTATTAAATTCAGTAGTTTAATGAACAAAATATATTAAAGTTGTTTCAGATAGAGTTTTTTAACGATTAAGTTTATTTAGTTATTTTAATTACTCATACTTAATTAAATAAATTATTGAAATTAACTAATGAACAAAATAATTATAAATGAATAACTTTTACATTAAGAAAATATATAATTATAAGTGAATTATAAATGAAGTAACTAAATTGACTAAGTTAGTAATAAATTAAATATTACAACAAAATACATATTGTCTTACTGTAAATTTACTCAATTTAGTTAGTCAGTTAATACGGTAGTTTATTTAATCAGTTTTAAAATAAAAAGTAACTTAGCTTTTATTGAATTAAATTAGATTTTACTGTTTGAACGAGCCTAAGTTGAGTTACAAAGTTAATAAATTTCTAACTTTTATAGTAACTTGTAACTTATTTCACAATTATTACCTTAGATTATCGTAAACTAAATAAACAATTTTGATCTTGTAGGATATGGAACCGACAAAAACCCCAGCAGAACTAGAAAAGCAACGTGAGGAGCGTAAAAATAATGGCACGTACTTTGACTTGCCGTTGGGCAAATTTTTCATTCAAATTGGCATGAATCTTGTTCAAGAGTTTGTGCAGACGGATTTACTACGCACGCAAAAGCGAAAACAAGGCAAGGGACAGCCATCTGCAGAAACGCAGATTGCCATCAACTCGTTGATTAAGAACTTGGAATTCAGCAAGGAAAACAACGAGCCGTTCCATCTCGAGCTTAAAAAATGTGAATTCTGTAATTTCAAGACAGAATCGTCACTTGTGATGCAGCATCACTTGGAGACACCACATATGCGCAACTATGTGTACAAGTGTAATTTCTGTCCACTTGAAGTGCGCAGTCCGCATGATATTTTATTCCATATGGAGGCAGAGCATAATACGCGCGGCCGATTAGAGCGTGGTCCAGCCTTCCATCAATGTCCCAATTGTCCATTTGAGGATAATCAAAAGGGCAAACTCACGCGACATATTATCGCATGCACCAAAAAGTTCCGACCTGAACGCAATCTCGAACCAGCTGCCGACTGGGAACCACCGGCAAAAATACCAAGGTTTCTATTTTTTTTTCCCATTATACAAATTATAGTTAATCATATCTTCTCGTTCATTCAATTAATAAATTGCGCAATGAATTTATAATTCTTAACAATTCTTTACTTATTTTAGATAACAATTATAACGAAATTACATAATCTTAATTAAATTACAAAAAAGTTTTTAAATACAAATTAAACTTTTTTGTTTCACAAGAAGATAAAATACTTATCTTTTTAATTTTTTATAAATATTCTTAAACATATGATTTTTCGTAATAATTTCATTGTCCATATTTATTTTTAATTTAATCAATATTTTGTTGCATTTATTTTTTGTAATACTAGGTTAAAAGCGCGCTACGCGCGCTCCGAGGTTTTTAATTTTTTAATAATTTAAAACTGTCAAATTTGAACGTCGATCTTCATTTAACACTCCGCGAGTTTCGATATTTTAGCTCACGTAAACTTAAGACGACCAATCAGAATTGATTTTATCATGTCAACAATGCTATATCGAAAATTCCATAAACAGATATATTAACGATAACATCTCAAATTTATAAATGGAAACGTGTTTAACACATTTAAATATATAAATATTGTGCGGAAAATAATTTACATTAGTAAATGACTTTTGATAAGTCACTGGAGCGATTTCCGCACATTTTACATCACTCACTAATGTTTATTCATTTTTGAATGATTTCACTTGTGTGATAAGTTATGTCCAAATGATGCAGTGTAGAGTTGAGAAACATAGTTAGTAATATAACACTTCAACAATTTGTTGAAAATCGCTGAGTCATATTCAGAAAATCACTCACTGATATACTTTATTTTTTGTAATATATGCGCGTTAAATTTTTATTTTCTTATTTTATTTTGTAGCATAATATCTTATTGGTCAAGTTTTGTCAACCAAAGTCTTGATAACAGGTATTTTATTTTTTTTGTTTTATTAATTTATGTTTGTTTTTAAAAATCATATTTTTTTAGTTATTTACTTTATCTATTTAAAGAAATGTGCAAAGTTTCTTAGTAATATAATTATTTAATATTTTAAGATTAAATCGGCCAAGACCAATTGGTCCTACAAACACTGGTGCCCTAACAATGACAATGGGTGTAAAAGGACCGCATCCACTTCTGCCAAAGCTCCTGCCAGCTCCAGTTCCAGGACGTGGAAGAGGTCGGCCGCCTATGCAACCGAGATTTACCGATATGAAAACAATGAGACCAGGTAATACTTTTGATTCAATGTTACATATTTAATTCTATAATACATTTTGAGTTGTATTAATTCAAGTTTACACAAATTTATATATTAAAATGAAAATTTACATTAACTGTTTAAATACTCACACTAACTGCTTATTTTTTATTATTTTATTTTATTTATACATTTTGAAAGTTGTTATATTTCTTGTTCAAAATAAATATAGGGTTATTGTTTACGTTGTATTATTTTCCAAAATTTCAGACAATGTAGCGTCAATGATGTATCGACCATCATCGTCTGGTTTATTAGTGCCGACATCGTATCAATTTGGTGGAAATCAAATGTTCCAGGTCAGACTGAGTTTATTTTTACTAGTTATGTATTAACATATTATAAGACAAAATAGTTGTTTAACAAAATAAATTGCATTTAATTTATGTAATTAGTAAGTTCATCATTACTTTAATGTTAATATGTAGAGTAAAATAAATTTCTAATTTAAATTAATTATTAACTTGAATCAAATTGAATGAAAAATAATTACTTAAATAAAATGCAATTTCTTTTTGAATATGTATATTTGAAAATATGAAAACTGTATTAAGAGCAATATTTAAAATAAACTTGTATGGGTGGAGACAGATGGTGGGCGGTTCCGGAACAGTGGTGTCGACGACCACGTCAGCGGTGAGTATAACCGTGCGACAACCAATAGAAAACGCTCAACCAACCACCAGTCAGCCTTCTTTTTTATTCATCCATTATTTATTCGACAAAAAAAAAAATAATTTGTAAAAGTGTTCATACTCATCGAAAATTAACAGAGCTTTGATGTATAAATAATTTT
>JABFPJ010002364.1:0-19970 GCA_022817425.1 Gryon sp. ZL-2020
TCAAATTTCCTAAGGAACAAATTTCCTACTAAAAATTTTAATAAAGAGCATTCTTCATATTATTTTTCTTTCATATCAGTTTTTATCACAAAACATATTTATATATGTTTTAGTGTTATAAATTAATCAATCTTAAATACAGGATGCTCACATTTGAACATCCAGCAACTATGTCAAGGATCTCTCTCTGAAGACATAAATTTGTAATTAATTTTTTTCCTTTTTACACTGATAAATTATTTACTTTTTCAAACGTCTGTATAATATATTTAATCGTGTAACAAAATAGTGATCCATCAGACAACACTTTTACTATATATATATTAAACAATTTAAAAAAATTACTAATAAATTTGTTTCTGAATAAAAAAAATAAACAAACAAATTTTTCTTAAAAATTAATTTAATTTAATTTTCACAGCATAAAAAAATGAAAAAATAATATATTTTTTGCTTATTTTTAAATTTCCCGCCGAATAAATATTCAAATTGTAAAACTTTTAAAAGTTCACATGTGACATAAATATGTAAAACTATTTTGGCGCGAAAATTTAAAACGCTAATCCAAAACAAAGAACCGAACGGCTGGTGTGTCACGTGACTGTGCAAATTTTCAAATATGGCGACGCATGCCATGTCAATATAATGTGACTCTTCGTAATTGTCATTAATGAAAGTTATTATAATTAACAGTATTTCGACCAATCATTGTCAAATTGTGATCGTTCATTATTTCGAACCAAACATTTTAAGTGGTTTTGAGGTTAAACGAATAGTCGAATGCTCAACAACAATTATAAAGCACTGCAGAAAAAAAAGTAATTATGTACACATGACGTTGACATAAAACGTGGTAATTTTGACGTAACAAAATAAAATTTTACTTACGTTACTTCGTAATAAATAATGTCATTTTTCTAAACAAAACAAATTATAATGTTTAACAATGCTACAGTTTTGTTTGTCAAAATGAATGACACGTAGTTTTTGTTTATTTTAATTGTTTAAAGTAATGACGTTTGATTTATTAGTTAAATTTTTTGATGTTTCAGCTTTTTTGACTGGGATTTTCAAAATTCTAGTGATTTTGGAATTCAAAAACATAAATTATCAAAATAATACAAAGAAGCGTAATTTAATTTCGCCACAATGTCTGCCACAGCAGCATTGGGTTCAGCCAGTTGGGAAGGTATTTCAATCAATTATTCATTTAAATGAGAATTTAACAAATTAATGAACAAAAAATAAATAGAATGTGAATTAAAGCTCAGATATTAATAGTAGATTATTTTCGCATTAAATATACTCGTTTCACATTTAATGACAAAATATAATAATTATTTTCATAATCTTATGCATACATTTACATTTAAAAATTATTTGAAATACTATTTTTATAATATACATAAATCTTCAATTTTATATTTATGTTGATTTAACAATATTGCAATCTAATATGAAATATGTGTTTAAAGTGGTTGATGCAAAATAAAATTTATATAAGATTTATATAAAGTTAAAAATCTTGAATATAATTTTTAAATTATATGGAAAAATTGATCTTTATTAGAGTATTTAATAATTGGAATATCTGTTTTTAGATTTACGAAAACAAGCACGACATTTGGAAAATGAAATTGATGCAAAGCTTGTGGCTTTTTGCAAATTAGGTGTTAATTCTTCTGGCGCCTCATCCAGTCATGTTTCAGCTGATACAGTCCCTTTACTGGATGAAGAGCACATTTTTGAAAATATGGCTTCAGAGATAGAAACACTTTTATCAAAAGTATATACAGCTTTTTAATTGAATTTAATAAATTTGAATTCAAGTTTAAGGTGGTACTATCATTATGGTGATTCTTGAGTTCCAATTTGCCGGAGTTAGTGTCTTTTTGAATAATAATTTTCCAGAATCGAATTGAATTTAGTAAAGTAATCCAACGATTCTTTGTTTGTAGTAGAATCTCATAGTGCAAGCAAAATTAGTTTTTGTTGTAAATTTTTGTCTCAGTACCTAATCGCGTTTTGCTCATTACTTACGTACCACAGTCAAAACGCGATTAGGTACTGAGCCAAAAGTTTACAACAAAAAATAATTCTGCTTGCACTATAAGATTCTCCCATAAACAGAGAATCGTTGGATTACTTTACTAATTTCAATTAATTTCCGAAAAATTATAATTCCAAAAGACACTAACTCCGGTGCAGCAGAATTGAAGAATCACCTTAAGGCAGAATAGTCAGAATTTGATGCAAATTTGTAAATATCTTAGTGAAGTAAGTTTCTACAATTTCTTATAATTTCAAGATAATTGACTATGCTACAGCCAAAACATTTACTGATGAAAATTGAGTAAAAGACATTAGCGGTATAGGAAGCAGGCCTGAAAATAGCACAATTTTTTTAATAACTTACATAATAATAGTCAGATGTGAATAAAAATTAAAATATAAGTTATGAACATAATGAATAAAAAGTTATCAAAATGACAAAGCAATTCACTATATAATTTTGTAATTATATTTTATATTATTATATTATATTATATTATATATAGTATATATATATATTATATATTATTAGAAGTTGTTATTCGTAGTTAAATGTTGAAAATATACATTTTTTGGTTATTATTAAGAGAATCCTGCTACTGAGATAGGCAATTCATGATGTTATTGTTATATAATTTTTAGACAAAATTGAAATAAAAGTGGATTTAAACAAAATTTACTATCATTGGAAATTTGTATCTACATAAAGTAACTTTTAGACATGATTATTTATAAGAACCCTAAGAATACGCTACCTAAAGATAGAACCACCTTAATGAATAAAAAAAGACAATCATGAATTAAACTAAAAGTAAACATTGGTTTTTGTTTTAGTTAATGTTAGTTAACGAAAGAATGAGCGAAATTCAGCCTACTGGCGCTGCAATGTTACACACAATGCAACGACACAAAGAAATTCTCAAAGATTATAAAAAGGAATTCAAAAAGACCAGAGACAACTTTACTTCCCGCAAAGATCGAGAGGATCTTTTGCATAATGTTCGAAAGGAAATTGAGTAAGAATTTCATTATTTCAATTCCAATTATTATAATTATATTTTTATTTAAATAATTTGTTATTCAAAATTAAAATTTTTTTTAATTTGTTACAGTAACTACAAAAGCAGTGGTTTAAATAGACGAGAAATGTTTGTCAAAGAAAATCAACATTTGCATAAGTAATAATTCTGAATTAATTTATTTCTCATTACAATTTAATTATTTGATTTTGTAATATAACACTAATAATACAACTTTTAATTTCAGTTCAGATCGACTGATTAATGACCAAATAAGTATAGCTGTGGAGACCCGAGAACATTTGATGTCTCAGCGACAGGCTTTTAAAAAGATCCAAACAAGATTCAATGATATATCCAACCGCTTCCCCGCGATTAGTAGTCTAGTACAGAGAATTAACGTACGCAAGAGACGTGATTCGTTAATCCTTGCGCTCGTTGTCGGACTTTGCACATTTCTTATGTTATTCTATGCTTTTCATTAATCAAACAAAAATAATTTCAGTTTTTCGTTTTTCTTTCTTTTGTAAAAAAAAACAACAAAAACCGATTTATTACATAATTATAGCATGTATTTTATTACGATTTATGATTTGATGAATATTTTAGATATCAAAACATAATAATTGTATTAATATTGAAATTGGCCAGTCAATTAATTTAACTGAAAACAAAGGTATCATCCCTAATAAACCATATTTGTGAATATGTATTTATTTTAAATGTATTTTTATTATTCACAGTACATTTTCTTAAATAAAATAAAAATACTTTGTATTTTGCAAAGTTAACTATATTTTTAATTTGTTAAATTGATATTTAATGAAATAATTAATACTATTTTTCATTTTTATAAGATTTAATTAATTAATTGGCCAATTATGTAATTTTAACTGAGACTGTATATGTATTACAAAAGTCTCCGTTAATATTACCGTTGTTAAAAATTATTTATCTGTAACTTTTTGTAAGATTATGGGAAAAGTGAATAAAAACGTTTTATGAGAAATAAACTTTTAATCATATTCCCTGATTATTTCATTAAAAAATGAAACTTCTCATTTACTAATTTGTATTAATTTTTGTATTAATAAATCACAAGTATTTTCAAAATAATGGCGAATTCGGAAATTAAGAATATTTTGTATTAAAAAAGGATAGACAATTCAAGTCAGATAGGTGTGTCCTTTTTTAATACAAAATGTTCTTAGTTTCCGAATTCGACATAAAAGTACTGTTCAAGTAGATATATTTGTCATGTTGGTACTACGCGATGACGTTAAGAAAAGTCTGCCATGTTGGATAAATCAGACAACAACATTTCCGCCATTGACGGTTTTTTACCATCAACAACAGAAGATCATAAGAATCTTTGGCAATTTTTTTATAATAGCAACATTTAAAAGAAAGAACATAAATAATAATTGAAAAAATCATTATTAATAATTATTTTTTTTATCATCTATATTTTTACTTTTTCTCCGTGTAATACTCAATCAATAATGACTACCGCTCTGTATTTGGAGCATTATTTAGACAGTACGTATTATTATAAATAAATCAAAATAATGAATTGCAATGTTGCAGAATATTATGAAAATGTAAATCAAAACAGCAATAGAAGTTATTTAACAAGTTAAATATAATTTATACCTTTAATTATAATATGAAAATAATGCGAAATAGAGGTTATGAAAATGTCACATATTTTGACAGATAAAGTGTGGGAAAATAATGTTTTTTTTTTTGTTTATATTTACACATTTGTTTAATTACATTAATAAAGTAAATAAAATTATGAAGAATTGTTTTTATAAATGACTAAAATTTTATATTTTTTATTATTAAAGAAAATATAAAGTAGATATGTGATCCATTATATTCCAATTTAAATTTTATTTCCTCATCAGAATTATATTCTTAATTTTCTGTCTTTGATATGTAAATTTTATTTTTTAAATATCCAACATTTTATCTTGACAAACAATTTTGATTATAATATAAAATGTTGGATATATAAAAAATAAAATGTACAGACATCAAAGACAGAAAATTAAGAATATAATTCTGATGAGGAAAGAAAATTTATTTCGAAACGCTAAATAAAAACAATTTTTAAGTTGGGATATAATGGATCACACAGAAATGTAAATAGAGGAATAACATCAAATTATGTATCCTCTTTATAATTAACATAAAATAGATATATTTAGATCTTTTTAAAAGCAGATAAATACAATTTATTTTTTTAATAAGTTAACATTTTTTTTAATTTTATTATTTAATATTTAATTATTATAATTTAATATTTAATTTCAAAAATTTAATAAGTTAACATTTACAGTAGTAAGTAGTAAGTTAGTAAGGTTTGTCATTTACAAATGATAAACTTTACTAAAAATAATATCATTAAATGAAATACTTTAATTTAATAAATTATTATTTTAAATTAATAAATTTGTATATATATAATTTATTTTTATATTTATTATTTTATTATTATATATTACAGTAGAACCTCGATTATCCGAGCCTCGCTTAACCGATGTTCCGGATTATCCGAGGCACTCAATCGATTCCCGAACCCGAATTTTTTCCAAATTTTCTTCTACTAAAGTCTTCATTTTCACGTATTAATAATATAAATAATAGATAATGCAACTAAATAACTGTTTAAAAACTGTCTTTACAATTATAGCATCGGTATATTAATAAAATTAATATTTTACATCTGTAATTGCTATTAATTATGTTATTTCGTATTATCCGAAATTTCGGTTATCCGAGATATGCTTGGTCCCGACCATCTCGGATAATCGAGGTTCTACTGTATTTATTTTAATATATTAAACTAAATGAACGTTAACAAAAAATTTTGTTTAACAAAAAATTTGTTTTTAGGCTTAGAACATCTCCCAATAGAGTTGCAACGAAATTTCACACTAATGCGTGATCTTGATGCACGGGCTCAAGGACTTTCCAAGGATATTGACAAACGAGCAGACGAATATCTGAAGAACATCAAAACCGAGAGTGCGGAAAAAAAGAAGGAACAGCTTGCGCACATTCAGAGTTTGTTTAACAAAGCGAAGGAATATGGCGATGATAAAGTACAACTGGCTATACAAACGTACGAATTGGTGGACAAACATATACGTCGTTTAGACTCGGATCTAGCAAGATTTGAGGCTGAAATACAGGAGAAGGCATTGAGTAATAGTCGAGCACAAGAAGAAGGTGGAAGTAGTGGCGCAAGCAAAAAAGGTGGTCGCAAAAAAACCAAGGAAAAGGAAAAGAGAAAGAAAGGCAGCAGTAATGCTAACTTAAGCAGCGAGGATGAATTTAAAAGTGCAAGGAAGAAACAAAAGAAAGGTGCTTTTATTTTGCTTATATATGTATATTTATTTATTTAATAAATATTTAATAAATAAATAAATATTATATGAAAACGTTATATATAATGACAAATATTTTTGCAGCTGTTGCATCTTCAGCAACAACAGGAGCAGTGGGAAGTGGAGTCCAAGCAGATGCAGCGACGTTGGGACATTCGGCGGACGTTTTGGACATGCCTGTGGATCCAAATGAACCTACCTATTGTCTATGTCATCAAGTGTCATACGGCGAAATGATTGGCTGTGATAATCCAGACGTAATTATCGTACTTTATTATTGTCAATTAATAATAATTAATAATAATGATAATTTTCACTATTAATAATTAATGTAATCATAACATTTTACTACAAATATTGACTACGAGTCATTAAAATGAATATTTTCTAAATTCAATCATCATAATTAATCATTGAACTTTTGCAGTGTCCAATAGAATGGTTCCATTTTGCGTGTGTGGGACTGACGACAAAGCCTAAAGGAAAGTGGTACTGTCCAAAATGTACGCAGGATCGTAAAAAGAAATAAATCTGACTGTTTCAACTGGATTTTTGGAAATTAAATGAAATGAATAGATAATCAGACAGTCGTAGAAAAATATTGATAGAATCAATTGAATTAAAGTGAATTATTTAACTCAAGAAGTATTGAACAATATAATTTACTTGTTCAAATGCAGTTTGATAATACTTTTCGTATCACATAATTTCCAAATTCCACATTTTAAAACATAAGCAATAGAAAGAGAGTTTCATCATGAAAGTACACAACGTAGATAATCAATTAATGCCATTGTAAATAATGAATTGTCTATTTTAAAACAAAAAAAGAAACTATCGCTTTTTTTAAATGTATTTTTTTATTGAAAGTGGGAATGTTAATTGAAATTCTGTAGTTTGTTTGTAAAATGTAAATTTTATAGTTTCTTTCTTCCAGTTATTTTTTGATTTTTTGAAAGTCCAATCAAAAAAGTGTATATAATAATCACGATCGTTTACTTCGACGATATTTTGTATTTATTTTAAAACATGAATTGTGATAATTGTTCAAAATGAATATAAAAAAGCTTTTGCTTTCTTTGCGAAGTAATCGGTTTGATTAAAATAATTGTACTGCGACATTTAACAATGTTATAAATTATATTCTAATATAAGTTATTGCGAGAAATGTTTGTTTATGTACCTGTAAACGAATTTCAAGTTTTTATAAATGATTTTTATTAAACATTTTCAAAACAAAATGGAAATTTTAATTATGGCTATTTGTCCTATTTTTAATGACAAGCCGTATTTCAACTTGTATATTATTCAAAACTTGAATAATAAATTGTTCAAATAAAAAATAAAATACTTGTAATTATTTAATACAAAATATTTATTCAATCATCATACAAATTATTGAATCATACTTTCGTGCAGTCTTTTTTTATAATAAAAAGCTAAGTTAACTTCGTTTTTTTTCGATATAAAAAATTATCACCGATTATTGTCTAACTCTTAACTTACACTCGAAGACTAAGCAACATTTTAACATGTTATAAATTATATTAAATAAAATGGCAAATTGCAAATAAGTCTATATCTAGTTTTAACAATATGTTTTGCTCAATGTTTGCATTTTGACAACTTTTAATTCAAAACAAAATCTATTACATATATTCTCTCATTATTACGAATAAGTTTTAACTAACAAACTATATTGTATGACTGTAAAATTTCGTATATGCACTGTAAAACAATTGTTGTAAAATTAAGCATTCATTAGTTAATATAAAATCGACTGAATAAAATTTTTATTTATACATTTGCAGAGTTTAAAAATGTACATGAATTTTATTATTATATTATTTATATAATACTGAGTATTTAATACTTAAATTTAGTAATTTATGTTAATTTTACAGAAAGTTTAAACAGTGCACTGATATAGGATTTTAATCGAAATATTATTTTATGGCAATCCTGGCTTTCGATTACAGCATTGACTAGGAGGAACTGTCCAATTGTATTGGTAGCTCATGCTATTGCTAAATTCTTTGGCACATAACACGCCATTGTTCTGATAATTTTCGTACAAATTTTTCATATCATCGGCAGTTCGTTTATGAGTCACAATATATTGATTTGAACAGCCGCGTGATCTGTATTCTGTATCAAAACGAACGTCGTGTTTTCGTTCCACATTTGCAAGCGGTGCTAGCCATAGTCCTACAGAAACGTCTTCGGAATTATATAATCTGTAAAATTACAAATTGTATTTTCTATAGTAAACTATAATAAATGCTTTAAAAATAAGAATATTAATTCTACCTAAAATATCTTATAAGTAGTATTTAATAGTATCGTATATAATTGTTTTATAAAAGAATTACTTGAGACAATTCTTGTTTTTAGCGATAAACTCAACGAGATTTTTCGAAAGTACATATCCTCCACCCAGAGCATATGGCAGATAATAATCACAGAAAATCCAGTCAGGTTCTCGCCAAGGTCCACTTTTCTTTACCCTGGCTCTGCCATTGAAGAATCCCCAGTAAAGTTCCTTATTCGTAGAACTCAGATCAAAGTCTGCCAACTCTTGCAAGATTTCATAGAGAATCACAAAAGTGTCATCGTCACATTTCATCACATAATCGAAAATATAATTTTCCGTAACATAAGCAAAGGAGTGTAGGACCTTTTTTGTGAGTGCATTATAGGAGTCATGAATTTTTGGTAGAAGCAAAAGGTCGCCGTACTTGCTTTCTTCGGAATTCAGAGTTACGAGCTGTTCTGGCTCCAAGTTACCAGTTCCTATGACAAACATGTGTCGAATTTGTGTGTCTTTTTCCGACAGCCAAGTTTTGCGAATTGCATATCTTTCTTTTAAATTGTCCTGTCCACTCAAAATTAATACAATCAATCGATATCGAGACTTATGGGTTACGGCACTTCGTTCTGGTACAGTTTCTTGTCGTAATAATAACAAACATAACAGAGACAGGGTAATCAACAAAAGAGCAATAATTAATGTCGGTATTCTTACTTTTGTGCAAAGTTTTTTTATGAACATAGCGATTATTTTTATTGCAGTAAATTGTTCGATTACTCAAACTCGAAACATTGTTTACTATTGACGTTCACAATGTCATGTCTCGTTTTAAAGGTTATGTTTATATACAAAGAACCTAAATGTTGGAATGAAAGTACAATTGCCATTTCTATATAAATATAATTATAAATAAATTGTATTCGTTATTGAAATAATGAATTATTGTTTGTAATGTTTATCAATGTTTACATCCATTAATTTTAAGTAAGTGCAGTATAATCCATAAGTCTCACATTTTATTTTAGAATGACAACTTATATATTTCTCAAATAAAATTGATAAACACAAATTTTCAGTTTTAATTTGATAGTGTTTGAATTTATTTAAATAAGTATTTCAAATCATACCATACGAATAATGAGAAATCATATAGTAATGTTGGTAACACATGTTATATTGTCGGTACTGATATGTATTTTTTTACATTTATTATTTCTTTTTTTAATAAAATAAAATAATCTATGATTTTTAGATTATTTAAAACTTGTTGTTTTTCAATGTGTTTTATGCATTTTTTGCACCTTTTTGCTTTAATTATTTTTTATGAAGCATCTTTTCATTTAATAGGCTATCTTCACTTATTTTTAACGTTCTTTTTGAATTTCGCACATATACATTTCTTCATTTGTGTTAACATTACTTACATGCACATGCGCTTAGAATGCAGTTTTAGGTGATTATATTGAATACAGATGGCTGAATATTTGTTGCGAATTTCTCATAAGTAGAAAATATTGCTTCTAAGTAGTATATAAGAATTCACTGAACATACATCAGTAGGTCCGAGGCACCTAGGTAAAGGTTATTACCTTAACACAATATCTTGGAGAAATCAATTACGTTTATGTCTTATACGCCTTTCGCCTTTCGCCTTTCGCCGTTGCCAAGTACTAGGTGCGACTTTGACCTTTTTGCTTCTGAAAACAATGTTTGTTATATATTTAAAATATAATTTTGAAAACAGATTTAAATTATTTAATATTTTATGTTAATTCATAAAGTAAAAATTACAAAAATTTTCTTAAAATAAACTAGTTTATAACCTATTAATTTATATAAAAAAAAATTAAAATACTTATCTAATTATGTTCTACAAATACTACTTGCAGAAAAACTTTGATGTATAAAATTAATTTATTAATTTATCGTTACAAATTCTATGTACAATACAATATAATCTTTTTTAACGACTACTTTTTTCCACAGTATGTGGTATTGATCCAGATAAACTGATTTTCATCTGAAAAAATATGTTACACTTTATTACACAAAAGATATATGTAAGGAATATTGATAAAATCAATGAAATGTAAAATTTGTGCGAACAATTTTGTAATTGTAATATTTAATACCTTTACATGTACGTATAAAATAATTCCACCCATTGTCAAAGTGATTCCTATAGCCTGATTCATTGCTAAAGATTCTTGAAATATAATGGAACCTCCTAAAAGTAATATGCAAAATTTCGAATGTCCAACCATATTGTATCTGTTAATATCAGTTAAGGAATAAATGATATTCAAATTATAAAAATAAATATTTATTTTTAATATAACATATTTTTATTATCTAGAGCATTATTTGAAAAGGATACGTTAATGGAGACGTAAATCCAATAATCCAATAAGAAGTAAGATTCACAAAAAAAGCAATGATGCTGGATAAAAACACCATAAACTGTAAAAGTTAGAATTCAAATGAAATAGTTTAATTATGTTAAAAATATACTACTTCAAGGTAATGTATGTCAGGCTGAGTGTAAAAACGAACTAATTAATAAAGAAATAACGTTTTTGCTCTCAGCGCATCATATAATATATTTCAAAATAAAATTAAAAAAATATATTAACTTACAACATCCAAAAATGACCAATTATGAGACAAAGTCGACGATATAGGTTCTAAAATGGGAATAACAAAAAGCAACATCACAGCTGATAAAGGAGCTTGGTAATATAGAAGTTGCATTGGATCCATCTGAAATTCTTTTTGTTTTCTGTTCACCAACTACAAAAAAAAGAAACATAGTTCAAATATAATTTTTGACATTTAAAAATGAAATATTTTAATAAATATAATACAATTTTAAAACAAGAAACAACAAAATTACTATTTGGTATAACGAAGTGACTAGAACTCCCATAATTGCAAAAATCGTGCCAATGACATTGAATTTAATGTCATAATAAAAATTAATAACAACTCCAAAGAAAATTGGAAGTAACGTTAGCTTGATGAGTAGAGGAAAATGCTTATTGTAAAATAACATTTGCATCACAATTACGCATGGGGTTGTCAACATTTTGGCAACTTGATATGTGCCGACGGTGTTGTAAGCAAGACTGAGGTTCGTCAAAACGACAAATCCGCAAAATGTCATTGCTATCAGGATCATCTCCCGAATTGGCACAGTTTTTATACAAAATACGTTTAATTTCTCGCATATTATCAGCCCGATATACGTTACGACAAAATGTATAAATGATAAGGTTATGTTGGGAAAACCCACGTAAACATAGAGCCACTTGTTTAATAACACTATTAAAATCGAGAACGAAATATTCAAGGCCAAATATACGGCCGTTTTTGATTTTTTATTCATCACTTTTTGGCTAATTTTTATCCTTCTAAATACAAAGTTTAATGCATTTTTGATCAATTATCACGTATTACATTTTGATTTACTTAGCACAATTTTTGTCAACATTGTTTTACGTTATGCTGTCATTTTGACAATATTTTTAACGGTTTTTGACTTTTCACATTTTCAAGTTATTTGTTGATAATCGAGGATTAATTTGCGCATACGCGGACGTATGTTTTAAATAAAGTATATTTCCCGGGAAATTTCAAATTATGGAAGTGTCTATTCGACACAGCGGACAGCGTGTGCCAAACTGTACATAAGAGTATACGAATGTATCTTAATATTACTATATTAAAAACAGTTTTTTACTTCCTGTATCATGTTTTAATTAGTTAAATATATTTTTTAACTTAATTTATTATATTTCAGCAAAAATTAAAAAAACATACTGATGATAACATTTTTTTGAAATAAATTAAAAAATTGAAATAACGTCGATAAAATCGATTTCTTATTATGAATCAACTTAAATTATACAATATTAATAAAAAGTTATTCACATTGAAATGAAATCTCAAAAATAATCATATTGCAATTAAATTATCCATTTAAATATTTAACGGACATTTTGTATTATAACACTACGACATCTGTCGGTTGAATTTAACTCCAATTATGTTGTTTTATACTGTTTTATACCGCCATAAACTTTGCGTGTTTGTACGAAACCGAATTTGTATTTTAAATGAAGAAAGATTTTATAAACATCATTTAAATTGAATTTTATTGTTATTAGAAGTAATTAATAATTAAGGGTGTGCTTATAAGTGTATTGTAATTGCAATTATGAAACATTTTCAATTTGGTTATCGTGAAGTTGTGCCGGATCAAACTTTGCCGGAAAAATGGAAAGAAATTACTTTAAATACCGGTAAGTTTTGTTACAATAAATTTGCATTACATTGATAATTAATGTACTCAATTGTATTAAATATTTGCATTATTTTTATTTTCAAATGCCAAAAATGCAATTAGTAAACAAAGTATTGTAATATAAACAATCACGTGACAACCTAACCCCAATTTTGTAAATAAGTGATTTTTTTAATAAGAAAAATGAACAATTATTTACTCAATATAAAGTAGTCACTGATTTGTTTCTTATTTACTTAATTTTAGAAAAATTGCATTAAAAAAGATAATTAAAATAATGGAAAAATTATTTAAATAAATGTTTATTTACAAAAGTGTATTGAATTTGTTAAAAAATAATAAATGTTGTTAATTTTGTATAGGTGGAAGTCAAAGTACATTACAAGACATAAAAGTACCTGAAAGAGCAGGCGGTTATGCATACAATGACAGTTCAAAACATTACACTCGTAATCGTTTTATTTACTGGAGAATATCTCATGATATTTTAGAATTAGTCGAGCAAAGTCTTGATGTTAATTTAACGAACTGCCGCATTCGATATAAGTTTGTTGACACACCAATTTTAGATGGAATATCAATCCATGAAACCAACGATTCCGTTATTATTTTGGTTGTTACTGTATATAGCATTTACAAACTTACGTTTCCACATCCAGATAAAATTCATCGACAGGTAAATATTACTTTTATTATAATAAAATACTATCTTAGAAACAGATTTTTAAAAACTATCTTTATTTCTTTTATTTATAGGAATATTTATTATCGTCACCATCATCATCATCAATTTTTGGAGAAATATCATCGGAAAATACAAAAGAACCACATATTTTCCATGTTATACCCAATGCTGGAAACACAAGTAAAAAATCAAAATCTTTCTTAAATTAAGAAATATTAGAGAATTATATAAAACAATTACATACAATTTCGAATATGTTCTATATATTATGAATAAGTAACAAATATATATAAAAATCATGTTCTTTTTATTTTAATATAAATATGTATGTTATATTTTTAATGTTAATTTTAAATTTAATATTTATTAATTTTATTTAAGATTCTCCAGTACCTCACGCAGCAGCATCATGGCTGGTCTTGCCACAAGAAGAGGCACTTTTTGCATTGGCATACAGTTCCGGGACAATTTTGTTATTGCGACTGGATGCAACGACGAACGTTGTTCACTCAACCGAACTGAAACAAGACTCATTTGTTCCGCGTTTTCTGAGCGGCATTGCCACAGCTTTTCGTGGACGCAACACTGAGGCACATGTACCAATGGCTCTTGTCATTCATGCTGGTAGCAACGACACATATCTATTCGCACTTTGTCGAGAAGGTAACGTTCGGATGTGGTCGTGCAATCGGGCGCAATGTATCGCCGTGTCTGATATCGTTGCTGACAATAACATGGCTTCTCATGGAGCACAAGGACATATTCTGAGAAAAGCTGTCGGCAAACACGATGACGAGCTTTATTTGGCAACTTATATGAAATTTGGCTCGGATTGTGAGTTTAATATTTTAAAGCCCGTTTCGGATCAGGCTAATATTAGATTTGAAAAATTGGGATCCTTGTATGTACGAGATGTAAGTCATTAAAATTATTAATGATTATTAATTAGTCTTTTCTGATCATCATTAATTATTATCAAAAATTATAATCTTCATTATAAAGATCAATTACAATCTTTTTTTATATTTCTTTCACCAGAATAATCAGATTTTCATTAATTACTACTAATAATTTTTTTTTCTACAGCAACATTTAGTAGACTTTTCATTCACAGAGGAACGTTTATGGGCAGTATGGCGAACAATAGATATGGACAGTGTTCATGTAACATATGCTCAATTAACCGTCGAGGAAAGACAGCTAAAACAAACCCAGTGGGAAAGTGTGGTCCTCGAACAGCCACCAGACAAAGACTACATCGCGAGCGATCCAGGCATTGATCCGCGCCAGGCCTACATCAACTACATCTTTCATCCAGGCCAGTTTTCCTTATCTGACATCACCCGGGCACTGAGCATTTATCGTCGACTGAATGTGATCGCGGACATGAGTCTGTCGCCAGCGGTACTCAAAGAGAAAGTCTGCGCGGCCGTCGAAGCGGAGATCCAGACTGAAGTCATGGATTACGAACTCATGGACGATGATTATCTGGAAATTGCGAATCGTTGTTGGTCCAAGTTTTATTCTTGCGTAGTACAGTATCACGCGAATGGCGCTAAACCCGTGGGATTGTTACTTTTGCCCGGAGTCGCCGGAGTGGCTTTACTAAAAAAATCGACTTTCTCATTGCTCCGACCGATGCAGGCACTCGAACATCTTATGCTGGCAAATCATCAAAACCACAGTTCGAAATTTCAGGATACACCGATTCTTAATGAAGATGAAGATATTTGTCAGGATGTCGTGAAACTTATGTCCGCAGTGGTTATGCTCGAGGAACAAATGCCAGAGGAAATGAAAGCGGCTATTGAAAAGGAACTTTATAAACTCAATAGTCCGGATAAAGTTGTTGAAGATATGATGCCTAAATTGTCCACTGATTCTGATGATCCGGTAATTCTTTAACCTTTCCTAATATTTACTTTAGATTTTAAATTAAATTTGTAAAATTGTAAAAAATGCAATAAAAATATAGATTAACTTTTATGGAATATTCATATCTTGTGAAATCTATTAACAGATATGGGACAAGCAATTTCAAGCCGTATTAATGGAAAATTTAAGTAACATCAAAAACATTTCAAGCGCAATAGCAATGCTTTTACGACTTCTTGTTGACTTTAATGTGGAATTCAACAAAAATGACATGGAAGTGGAATACAGTACGTCAAAAGATTTTGTCAATATCAGCCACTTATTCAGTAGTCATATTGGTGTCTCTACGATTGCCGAGAGTGTCGCGCAAATTGTCATTTTGCGTTTTACTATTTGTCGCAATTTGTTATTTATATTACAAATGTTGTTATCTGATACTGCAAATGTAGAAGAGTCGAAAAGTCGGCAAATGAAATCGGTCTGGTTACCGAGAACCGTCGTTCTCACACAGGCGTATTACGCGATTATGTGGATTTGCGAAAGTACTGCTTCTTGTGCTCCGACTCAAGCTTTATTGTAAGTTTTTTTTCTCTTTTTTACTAATTTTTGTTAACTTATTAAATGTTATTATAACTTTTTTCCTCTTATTTTAGAGAAAACAGTAGCCAAAGACTGGCTCTATTGAACCTTTCAGAGTCACGAGCAAATTATGGCCAACGGCAACAGAGATCGCTTTCATTAATCGAATTATTCATACAAACTGCTGGTTCTAAGTATATTCATAAATTAATGGTGCAACCAAACTTTGAATCGTCAAATTTGGAACTGTGGCACAATGGCATGTTGCGCAATGTCATGTTTGTTATACAATTAATGTAATTTCATCTTTTAAATTAATAAATATTTTATAAGTTCATATTTAGTTCATATATCACACGATAATTATATTTTTTCATTTTGATTTTATTTAGTTGGCCCATATCAACTAATTTCGTTTTTCCTGAATGGTTGCTATCAAGCTGTCAATTCCTTTTGGTCCAAGAATACGCACGACTTTTGAGTGGCACTTGGTGTATATGGAACAGTGCATCTCGTCAGTTTATTTTGGCTGTTGCATTACTGGAAATGGGTGAATCGCAGAAAGCGATGGAACACTTTATAGGCGCAGTCAAAGGCGTTCTTTCAGATCCTTTCATTGCAAATATTTGTTTAAAAGATGACGTCAAATGTGACGAAAAAAGTACATTAATCAAGTACTATTTAAAGGTAAACCATTATCAAATTTTACCACTTCAAATTTTGTATTTAATAAATTAATACATTAATAGAATTGATAATATAATTTTCTTTTTCTTTTGTAGGTGATTGAGTTATTAAGTCAACATAATGCAGCCGATTGTGTTATCGAAGTGGCGGAAACTGCAATTAAAGAAAGTGTAAAAGACGATCCAAATTTACCGACTTTATATTCAATTGTTTTTGCACAACATTTAAATTTGGGCCATCACAATGAAGCTTATAATTACTTACACTTAAATCCCGACGCGGAACGACGAATTGATTGTTTGCGACAACTTATCGTCACTTTATTTGAAAAGAAGAAGTACACTGATTTGGTTACGTTTCCACACACTGACATGTTTGAAGATCTCGTTCGTATTGTCGAAGCTCGTGCAAGAAGTGTTGATATCATGGAAAATCATTATTACGACTTTTTATACAGTTTTCACGTGGCTAAAGAAAATTGGAGGAAAGGTTCGAAGAATTGAAAATTAAGAATACTTTATTATAATACAATAATTGTTTTTTTATTAATAGTAATTAATTTTTAGCTGCATCGGCAAAATATGAACAAGCATTGCGATTCAGTCAAGAGAGTCATTCAGTGCCAATAATAGTGAGACAGTCGCAGTGTCTGATGCACTGTATCAACGTTTTATCGCTGGTTAATGACAAATACCGTTGGATTGTTCGACCAACGATGATGGAGAATTATCCCGATGAACGCGATCCAAAAGTTAAGCGCTCGTTGGATGGAAAAGAAATTCAACATTATAAAGTCAAGAAACAAATCGAAGTACTGGAATTGGCGGATATCAAAAAGGAATTTGCTATTGTTCAGGCGAAACTAAAGCTTTCTAAGAGAAATTCTGAGTTGCATACTGTCGCGCATGCTGGTACAACATCTTTAAATTTAAACTTATTTATAATAATTTATGTACTTAATACTAATATTAAAAAAATTAAATTATTATAGGGCCAGCGGAATTAATTTCAATGATGTCAAATGTTAATTTGTATACAGACGCATTGACTTTGTGTGATAAATTTAGTCTACCAAAAAATATTGTCTTGGAGCATTTAGCTTCGCAGTGTGTGCGATTAAGTCATCAAGATGATCCACAAGCTTGGGATTGGCTCCTTTTAAATGATGTTTCTGGTTGGTTAAGTTTTATATATAAAATAATATTTATTTATTTACCCTTTAAATTAGATTCCTTTTAAAACAATTATAATTTCTTGTGTAGGATTAAATTCAGCAGCTACAAACGTAGCAACAATTGCTTGGACATTATTAGAAAAGCTAACATTAAAGCACGAAGAAAAAATGAGCACAGATTTGCACAAAGCTGTGGCTAAAAAATTGATCGATCATGGAGCATTCTTTCCACAATGGTTGTTAACTTCTTACAAGGTACATTTTTTGTTTCTTATGAAAATCGTTTTATTTTCATAATTATATATAAAATTATAACACATTATTACAAATAAAAATATATTCTTTTATTTACAGAAACGAAATGCGGCTGAATTACTGCGTCTTTTATTAAACGTCGGCAGAATTGCAGAAGCGACTGATTTAGCAGAAGAATATATTATGGCATTGTTAGGAAAAGGAATGGAAAACTTTAATTTAACTTCCCCACTGTTGTCCAGGGGTCCTCCAGTTTGGCTTCCCATTAATACTATCGAAAAACTTTTACTCGAATTAGAATGTGCAAGTAAAAATGACGACACTTATATTGAGGTAGATATAAATATAAATGATGAACAATTATTATCATAAAATATTATATAAAAAATGCGTATTAATATATATCTTTATTAACAGTATTATTCAAAATTACACGAAAGTTTGGAGAATTACATAGACACCGTGGAACGAGTATCGGAGAACATGGTTAAGATGAAATTGAAAAGTTATTAACTAGATTTTGTACAATGAATTTTAGGATGTAAGTTTTGAAAGTGAATTTATTTAAATAATAAAAATAATTTGAAATTACCTTGAATGTAATTATAATTTTATTTGTACGTTAAGCTTTTATTTAGTAGCTTTACTTTTAGTTTTAGCTATTGTATTACAATTGCTGTATCTGACTACAATTTTTGATGAATTAAGACAATTTAAAGTCTAACAGAAAATTACAGAATTCTGAACGATTAGGAAAGAAATCAATCAATTCCATTTGTATTATTAGTTTTACTCATAAATAGGAGAGTTGGAGATTGAAACAAAAATCGTGAAAATAATAATAATCGCAAGAATTACGGAGACTATTGACGTTACCATTAAAGGACATCTTCTAAAACAAACCTGTGGAAAAGTTAATAATAAATTATTATCAATAATTAATTAATTTAAAACTCAATTTTTTACATATTTTTTTCTTATTTAACACAAATAACGTACCATCAATAAAATAAGCAAAGCTAAGATGAAAAATGATGCTGCTGGAATGATGAAAGAAGCCGCCCAATAACGTTCTCTAAGAGCTATAATATTAAAAAAAATACAACACTTTTTATTTCAACCTACTTTGTTTGTAAGAAAAATAGCGATTATTAATATATTGTATTATATTCAACATTTATCTTATCTTTCACATTTTAACATTTTACCACTATAATACCAATAACTGTAGTAAATATTATCATCGGTCAATTGTAGAGTCTTCATTGAATTGTTTGTGTGAACTGACGTTACGTTATTGTTAGTCACTGAATACTTTTCACTTGTCAACCAATCTGAAAAATATCATACAACTAATTTTATTTCATTTATTTACTTTCATTTAATGTTTAATTTTAAAATTAAAAAATTTAGTTAATTGACAAATATAAAACGAAGTTAATGAATGACTGTGCATATGGGAATAAATGAAAGAGCAAAGTCTTACCCCAAATAATATACATTATTTAACAAAAATTATTTGTTAATTATTATTAAAACCATTTTTATTCACTTTTCTCATATTCAACAATTGCAAAGACTCAACTTATTGCTTCGACACAATTACGACTGTTGATGTTTTTTTTAATTGAATTG
>JABFPJ010002365.1:0-19968 GCA_022817425.1 Gryon sp. ZL-2020
ATAAATAAATCTACACATAACTGCACACCTGAGTAATATAATAAAATTTTCCATAAACTAATTCAGTTTCATTCTCAATTTCATTTCATTCAACTAAAAAGCACTGACCGTTTTTATTTAAAACATTTTTTAATGTCTTTTCCTTCTTTCACACAATCAATTTAACTTTTTAAAAAATTAAAGAAAATAAATCCTACCTTTCATGATGAATTAACAATCCAATTAAAAGCACTAACAAATTGAAAGAAAAAAAGCTGAGCACTAAAATCACGGCATTATTACACTACACAATTCACGAGAAACACAAAAATTGATGAACACGAAACTACATGTTAAGTTTCCCGGGAAGAACATAACGCGCGAGCTATCCTGACGGCGACACGCGGCACACTGCACCGAAAGCGTTGATAAGACGAAAGAAGTGCTTAGTGTTAAGTGTAACCTGTCTACCAAATTGCCCAAGAGCTATAAACGCCGCTACAATTGGTAGCTGAGACTTTTCTTTCTCTATTTCTGTGGAATTTTATCAGCCTGCAGATATATTCGTAAATTATCATCGGACTTATGGTTAACAGATTAACAATATATTTATGATCGATGGATATCATTATCTATCGTTTGAGATAAAATTTGATTAACACAAATAATCAAATGGATACATGTAACAGCTCTATTTTAATTACTTTTTCAAGTCTTTCTTTAAGTTTAATTGAATTTGATTATCTACAATAAGTTGATAACAAATATAAATAAGTTCAATTAAGCAGAATGGAAAAACTATTTTTATATTGTTCATTTTTCCTTTTTTTAATTATACTTTAGATATTAAATTCTGTATTATTAATCACTGTAGTTATATATATTAAATTAAAAAATTTGTCAAAAATAACATAGTGTTATAGTTATTAGTTTGAAATTCAGAATAAAATTAGTAATAAGTAAAGCTAAATGGATGATGGTTCGATTTGAAAATCCACCAAAGTGCAATGACTTATTGCATAGATTTTAATTCCGAGCACGTAACAGCGAGTAATTGCAAAAGCGAAAGTATTGCAGAGGCCCAGAAAAATCAGATCAAGCGGTACATTAGTTAGTTATGACGTAATGAAAGTTAGTTTCAAACCGTGTCTTTCAAAAGGATTTCATTTAATTAAAAACGTATATGTTTTTTATCAGATTTTTGTACATTATTTATTAAAATTATTGTTACAATTTATTTGAATTTTTTCTGCCTTTTTATGTTGTGTGATGATATATGTACAATGAAGTATCGGTGTAAAATAAAACTATCAATGTTCTACAGCAAAACGAAAAAAAGTAATAATAAAAAATTAAAAGCGTATTGACATTCATTCGTTTAAGTGTCATTAATGAGTTTGTTGACTCACAAATAAACGTACTTCTGACTCACTCGTAATTCTTGCTTAAGCTAAACTAAGGTGATATGTAAAGGATTCACATTACAAAAATAAGTTAACTTTAAATACAATTTTGTTGTAATCATGATTAAGGAGATTCATCATGCTATTAAAGATAAATTTTTTAAGTGATTATTTAAGGATACAGTTAATTGGAAATCATAATTTTATATTGTATTATAAAAATTAAAAAATTCGTTTTATTTGTAATTATGTGTCATAACTCTCTGACGAATTTCTCCTTAACATGACTTTAAAAGAAATATAATGGAAAGAATTATGATCATCACTTATTTACAATCTGTCATTTGTAATATTAGAGTATATAGAATAATTGTTTATACAAAAAATAGGAAAGTTTTCTTTTAAATATTAATAACAATAAATAAATAACTTTACTTTTGTGTTAATTGTATAATCTAACAATCTTTGGACTATGAAAACTACTTTTCACTTTAAAATTTAAACTTTGTTAATAAACGAATTTTAAAATTAAAATACAATTGATTTATTGTAAAACAAACTGTACGAATGAGTAATTAAAGTAACTAATTACGTGTATTTTCATCAATTGAAAAAGTAATTTAAAAAAGTTGTTTAAAAAAAGAAAAAGAAAATGTCAGACGATCAGTTTTAGTTAACTGACATAGCAGGTCCAAGTTGACGAATAAGGTCATAACATTCCTGAAGTCGTTTACGGTCGCCAATTTTTTCAAAGCTCTTAGCTGCTTCCGCAAGCATGCCAGCACGTTCGCCCGGCGACGCCAAAAGTAACGTCGGAAGATGTCGACAAGCCAAGCACAATGCCGCTGCATGTTCGCGTTCACCTCGGCCTTTTTCTTGCGATCGGTCTTTGCCACAAATTATCGAGGATTTTGAATGTCTGTGCTGAAGACTTCGATCAAGAAGGATTTGTGTTTTTACAGGAGCAGCACCCACCATTATTCGAGCGGTGGCTTCGTATAAGAAAACTCTTGGAAGAACCGACTGAAATATGAAAATAAATGCATTTATAATATTAATTCAATTAAACTTATTACTTGTTTGACAATAAAAAGTAAGCCTTACATTTTTAATATAAAATATAATATATAGATCTGAAATTGAATTTTATACCCAAAGGTTAATGGGAATAGTATTTACCTGTACCTGTATATGCTGACACATTTGTCGCAAACAAGCCAAATCTCTTTGGAAATTACACAATAACATGTTGGCACCACTTTGTCCAATATCTGCTTCCACTTCTTGCCATAACGTTGTACGCATTTCAAGGAGCCAGTCGCAGATCCATAATTGCGTTAACTAAACAGAAATATATTTCATTTTATTATTTATGTTTTTGTATACGTTTTTTATAATTTTTATATTTTGCATAATTTTAGGTTTTTATGATTAATAACTATATAAATTGTTAATAAATGTAATATTAACTTAATATATAATCAATTACATAACTAATATTTTTTCCACATAAAAATATTATAGTTCTTATTATAATAACTAACTAAATAAATACAAATTGTGATAATTTAATGTCTTGTGCATTTTCTGCCAAAAGCATTGCACTGCAGAAGTATTGCATAGTCATCTATCATGCAATGCAACTACAATGCAGACTTATAACAGATAAACATAATTCTGAAAAACACAAACTGAAAATCAACTACATGTGAAAAATATAATTATACACAAAAATATATGTTTACATCATTATACAATTACATACTATTGCAATATTAAACAAATACAATTTTGTAAGATAATTAAAGCAAACAAATGTATTTCATTACCAAAACATTTGGCGATGGTTGCCGTTGACAATGATAGTAAACCATCGATTGTTCTAAAAATGAACTAGCTTGTTCAACGAGATGAATAGCGCTGCGTTTCGTCGATTTTTTGGCCGCCTGTAGGGTGTACAGAACAGCGAAAGGCAAAGGATTGCAAGAGCAATTATCCATTTTTTGGCAACGTTTTTCATACGGGCATTTTTGCTCGACGATATTCCAAGCTTCGACATCCTCTTCGCCAAGTCTCAAACTTGCTGCAGCACACATTACGGCGCCCCACCAAAGTGCTATTTCGTCTTCACATTCTAAAAGTTAAAGAGAAGAAACAAAATTAATGTTTCAAAGTGGAACTCTCTTTTCAAACAAACTTTACTTTTACAAAAGAGGGGAAAAAACATACTTGAGACAGCAAGTCGGTCATCGCCAAAGAAGCAAACGCTCGTTTCAGCAACAGCCATAACTTTCTTTGCGATTTCCTTGACTGTAGACATATGTGGATCTCCAGTAGTTCCCGTTAATAATCGTAAATTCTCGCTAATTAAATATGTCCTATAAGCTCTCGCTGCATAGGATAGCGGATCTCCTTTATTGTTTTGTGATGTGAATTCATCAGTAGCCAATGCCAATTCTCCGTAAGACCATTTTTGCGAAACTACAAATTTAAATCCATCGTCTGTCATGATCCATTTCATTTTCGGCGGAACTGCAACTGTGGATAACAAAGTGCGCGCCTTTTGTAAATAATACTTATGCACAAAAGGAATATGATTTTGTTTGAAACAAAGTGCCGCGTTAATGTAAATATCCGCCAGAAGTGCCGATGGGATGCTTTCAAATGCGGCTTCGGCGTAATTCATTGCAGAAAGTGCTAAAAAGAGGGTTCCATTGGTGACATTCTCGCACAAACGAAGACAAAGCAATAAATTATAAACAGTCGCCATTTCCATTGCCGAGTTTGCCATTTGTTCGCGTTCACTTTTTTCCGCAAAACGACGACCCAAACGAGTTATCCAACGGCCGATGTACATTTTGTGAAACGCTTGACGAACAATTTGCCAGAGAGTTGCGAAAAATATTTCCGTTCGAGTGGATGGAACGTTACGGCCGAAGTATTGTAAGCATTGTCGTAAGTCACGATTTGCTTGGTCGTGTTCACGACGACTCATGTTAAATTCGGCCTGTCGTTTCCATCGACGTAAATCTAAAGTCACCTTGTTGTCTGATGATAGAACTGGATCGCTGTATAGAAGAAGTCGACAAAGTCCGCCGCCAAGAAGAATTGCGTTGAGTATCCAAAGTGCAAGGGAGGTCCATATTGTTGATATTGTTTCGGAAGTATCTGAAATATGTTCATTAATAAATTCATAAATAAATACAAAAAAAATAAGAAAAAGTAAATATTAACTGAAATATAAAAGTACAATACCTTTATAGTACAGTAAAGTTCGACCATCAGGTTGAGTGAAATAACCGGCATTCAAACTTGGCATATTATTTACAACAATTCCCAGAGGATTAAATGCCAAGAACATAAATAGAAAAGCGCATAATGTCAGTCTGGCATGATCCTGCAAGCCAGTTTTCATTGATATTGTATCATGACTGACGTTCTGCATTTCTACTTCATCCCTGACAGTGGATGGTGACACTGGCGACAAAGGAGCAGACGCTGGAGACATGGACGGTTCACTGCTGTCAGATCTTGGTGGCGTAAGATCACCGCAAGCCAATAAATCGCGCAAATTTTGTCTTTGTGCTGTCATCTTTAGAGACATGTTTTCGGCTTTTAATTTCGCATTCTGATTTTGTAAAAACCTTTGAACAAGATTTTAAATAAATATTAAATAAAAATAAAACATTTAATATAAAGAAAATGTAATTTATACATTGTTTTAATGATTATATATTCATAATATTGATTAAATAATATAAATTATTTATAAAGATAATATTAAATACCTGATATAATCTACAGTTTTGCGCAATATTGCCGATTTGTTTAATTTCGCGTCAACGCCAATGACCATGTTTTTAAGTTCGATAATTTTGTCATTGATTGATGTTCTGTATCGACGTTCTATTGCATTGTGTGCACTTCGTTTAACTTCTTTAACTTTTGGAACTTTCACATGATTCGAAGTGTTGATGCGATTAATTTGGACTTTGTCTGCTTCCAAAACAACGGGTATTCCTTTAAATTTGAAAAATGATTCATTATTTTGCATAGTTATAAATAGTGCTTTTCGATGAATATTAATCATTTGCATTCTTATTTTCATTCATAAGTCAAGAATGACTACGTAATATACTGTATTTTTTTTAATAAAACATTTATTAAATATTTCAAGAATATGTGCATAAAATAAACATATTTATCATTATTGTATATTCATTTCAAATTAATAGTGAATATTATAAATAATAGTATTATTTATAAAAAATAATAAATTACCAGTAGTAAATACAGTTCCAGCGGCAGCATTAACAAGAGTATGAATTTGATGTTGCACTGGTGTTGAAGTTACAGCTTGCGAAGTCGCCGAATAAACGACTGGTTCTGATTTAATTAACTTGGCTGGTAAAATTAACTGATGTGGTTGATTTGCCATTGGTGCGAGTGTCACCATAGGCGACTGAACACTAAAGTTCACAGTCGATGGAATAGCTTGTTGAAAAGATGGATTGAAAATCGTTGTAGTTGTTGGTGCAATGGATATTTTTTGAGGTCGATTTTGCTGATTGATTTGTTCTTTTATTTGTTGTGGCGGCGGTTGTTGTTGTGGTGCTGGTGGTGGTGATTGAACCGGCGGATTGTTATTAGAAACAATCGAAATATTAACATTGTTGACAGAGTTCAAGAGGTTCGGTTCTTTAAAGTCGTTTACTGTATTCATAAAATCAAAATCGCCATTCATTGCAGATTCTTCGAGCTCGGATAATAAGGTCTCGTCGTTGAACAAGTTTTCACTTTTCAAAAGTTCGCTTTCACAATTGGAAAGAAAATCTGAAAAAATTGCTTGATTAATAAATAATATGTAATTACATTATTTTTTCAATAAAAAATGCTATTTTTTGTATATTTTACTTAATTTAGTATATTTGTTAAATTGTATAAATCATTGTATATTAAGGATAGAAAAATAATATTATCTTTTAAAATACAACGCAATAACGATTTAAAAAATAAATATAAAATATAATAAAATATTATAAAGCAAGATTTTTGTCAATATATTTGTAATCATTAAATTAGTAAACTTTTTCAATCATTTATTCTATTAATTATCGATATATATATCTTATTAATCAAACTGAATGATTCACTAATAAAAAAATATTTATCCACACAAAAATATATGACGCAAGTTCTGTTTGTAACAAAACAAAATTCGCAATTTCGATTTTTATGACATTAAATTAAAAAATAAAAAACGACACAAAACTCAAAAGAAAATAAGCATGTAAAATTCATTGATTAACAAAAATAAGTTTAGCTTTAAAGTGTCAATAGATAAGTGTACAAAATAAATAAATAATAAGAATCAGTAACTTTAAACTATTAAATGTTAATTACAATAAACAAAGAAATGAATCAGGCCGGAAGTGTTTATTTAATGATTATTTTGCATGCATTAAAATGTAAATATAAAAGAACGTGCTGAGTTGCTTACCATCGAAACCTGTCATTTCATTTAAGTCAAAGCCATCTGTCGTAGCAAAATTGGCAAAATCGCTATCCTGGGCCGAAGCCCAGTTGTTGGGCTCCACCATTATAAACTGTCAATAATAATCGTTCACTATTGTTAACATTCAAAATTTATTTCTTACGCCGCAACAGTAAGTCGCGAGTAAAAACACATCAAAGTCGTAGTGTCTAAAAAGTTGTAACAGATCATCCGACCATTTCGACCAATCACAGCCAAGCCACGCATCGGATGATCTTACGTCACTCATGTTTGTTCTCAAAGGCATTACGATTCGAGATGACAATTATTTTATGACTTTGTTTAACTACACTCAAACATTGGTCAATTTTGCGATTTGCTTTGAAATAATCGAATTTTTCGTTACTTTGAAGTAGAAGAAGTAATATATTCTTCATTTTATTGATTGTCATACATCTTTTATCTTTTACTAATACATTATTTTCGAGAGAAATAGAGATACTTAATAGTTTTGTTTTCATTTGTAATTAGCAAAAATTTCAATGTATTTTCTTCTTTTTATGAAAAACTTAAATATTTCAATTTAAATTAAATGCTTGACATTTACATATAATTAAAATTAAAAACATAGAGTACAAATAAAAAATATATATAAATATTTATTGAATAATAATGAATAATATGCAAATGTATTTTATTATTTGTATACACATTGATTCATTATTTAAATGTGTATATAAATTAAAGTAAAAACAAAGTTCTTTTGATGAATGAATGAAATGGTTTTCATTGACACATAGAAACGCGCCGTAATAAAATGCGAAATGTTATGAATGGTTATGGAATGCGGAATGTTGTGTAAATAAACGCAATGTTTACTTCAAAAATATGAATGTTTTTAAATGAAAAAAGACGTGTGTTATTTTAAAATAAATTTACGAATATTGATAAACAATATTTGTGATAAATTATAAGTATAGTAAGTAATTAAGAACACAATATTAATAAATATATGTTAATATAAGAATTAATGATAATGTTATGATATAATTCTAATATAAATTCAAATTAAATACATTACTTTTGTAGATGTAATTTTATTTTAAATTATACAATCATTTATTAAACAATAAAAATTATATAATTTTATTTTAAATTTCTGTTTTATTATGAATGATTGTTTATATAACTTTATGTCTACATTATATATTTGTTAATATTTAAATATATTTTCAGATGTCCAATACCTCAAGTATTAATAGTATTAATCAAGTGAAATTATCTGTAAGATTAATTTCTGCAGATAGCTACCAAAGTATTCCAATAGCTTCGTTGGATCCATCGTTTTCGGAATTTCGAGGATGTGAAGTTAAACAAATTCCCGTTATACGAATATTTGGAACCACATCTAATGGTGATACTTAATTTTGAAACTAAATATACATGTTACTCAATACTCAATACAAAAGTATTCATTTAATGTTTTGATTTATTTTAGGAGAAAAAATCTGTCTGCATGTACATGGTGTTTTTCCATACATTTACATACCATGTACCCACAATTTAATTGATACATTTGTATATCATTTGGCTACATCTATCGATTCTGCGCTGAATATATCTTTGGGATCAGCAAATTCTACTACACAGCATGTCTACAAAATACAATGTGTAACTGGAATGTAAGATTAACAAACAAACATTTTTTACATTTACAAATCATAATTCAATTTGTTTAATCAATAACCAATCTTTTTGGATTTTTAGTCCTTTCTACGGCTATCACAAGAAAAAGCACAAATTTTTCAAAATATATTTTTACAATCCTGCGATGGTCAAGAAAGCTTCTGAAATACTGCAGGTAATACAAAAATTTATTTGTACTACATTTTGTAAATTTTCTTATTTAATCATAAATTCATATTCATTGTAGAATGGATCAGTTATGGGTCAAGTATTTCAACCACACGAAGCACACATACCTTTTATACTGCAATTTATGATGGATTATAACATTTACGGCATGAGCTTTGTTGATTTAAAAGATTTATACTATCGTACAGCTAATAAGTCGTTAAGTAATGACATGTTTAGCGACGACACATCTTCACTTGACGACAAGAAATATTTACCAAACACTGTATCCAGACAAAGTACTTGTGAATTAGAAGCAGATGCCATTGCAGAAAATATTATTAATCGACAAGCAATAGAAAATGGAATTGATACAAATCCTGGGATAGCTGCTATTTGGGAAGAAGAAAAACTAAGACGAACATTAGCTGGTCTTCCGACAGAAGAAACAGAAATGTTCTGTCCATTAACTTTAGACAGACAAATTGAATTACCACCAACAGATAATGATATTTATCAGCAGGAAAGATTTATGCGAAGATTAGCCAATGTTACTATGGTCAATATAATTAAATTTAAATAATTTATTAAACGAATTATAATGTATTTATATTTATTAAATAAATTATGATATTTTCAGAATATAGAAAGTGATACCTCATCTGTAGCTTCTTCTGAATCATACCCGCTGGCAGTTGATGAAAATGATGATATAATAAATGCATCGAATGTAGAAGATCACCTATCTGGATCTCGATTGGATATCACAAATGAGGAACAAGTTTACTGTAACTACATTATATTCATTTTAATTAAAAACATAAAAGATTATAATAAACATTAATGTTCATATATTTTTAGCTCAAGATAGTGATGAAACGTTAATTAATGCATTAGCACTACTGGCTAGTGATACACAAAGTGAAACAATTGTCGACGAAGATAGTATTTTAGGTTCTCAGCAAAATGTTTTAGATGAAGAAGAGTGTCCCATTGAAGAAGAAGATGAAGAAGATAATCCAGATTTAAATCTCACTACTTGGGAAATAGATTCTGCGAGTCCTTGGAATGTTTCTAATAATAATGATAATAATAACGATAATGTTAATGATAAACCGCAGAGTCAAAAGTCGACAAATTCTGCTGATACGATACCAACTGAAATGTTTGAAGAAGACTTTTCATTTTCGGATTCTTCTGAATCACATAAAAAGTCGAATTTTAATATTCCAGCGTTTGATGGGCCGTGTGATTCTACGTCTAGTGAATCAGACGGAGAAACTGATTGTACAATTAAAGCTGTGGAAATGCGAGTTTGTGCTTATAATCCTGCTGAGAATATTAATACAACGCCTAAAAGAAAACGTCCAGAAAATATTGTTACTGTAGACTCGGAATCAAAACGAAGAAAACTATTGCAGAACATTCATAAAACTCCAACAAGATCTCCGCGGAGACGAAGTTTTTTGCACAGTCCGAGTTCTTCAAGAAAGTATTCACCGTTGAATGTACAAATTATCACTTCACCAAAAGTAACGGAAACAAAAGAAAAGTCGAATAAAGTTCTTTCGGAACAACAAAAAGTAGAGCTTGAAATTCTTAGAAGTATTAAGAAAACCGGAAATATTGCAGCCTCGTTAGAAATGCATGGTAAAAATTATTTTTTAATAAAAAATAAGTTATACATATTTCAGTGGATTATTAATTTTAATATTTATATATTTTAGATGACGAAATTTTAGCGGAAGATTCAGATGATTCTGCATCTAAAGGTGGGTTATAATAAGAAGTTGGAAAAATGTGGCAAACTAAATTAAACCCATTAATTGTCTGTTCAAAAAAATGTGTTTAAATGTTCGTTTTATTTTATACTTAAATTAATTTAATAATTGGAAAATTTATTTATATTGGTTAATTAAATGAGTAAAATATTGCAATTTGTATTTTTGTATGAATATGAAAGCAATTAATAAATATTTGTATTTTTCTATTTATTTTAATTATATTTGAATTTATTATTTATAATTTCCCTAATAAAAAAAAAATACATAAATGATTTTTCGTAGGGACCTGTACGAGTCCAATTGTTACGCGAACAATGCACTCGAATGCAAACAAAAGTGTGGCAAGAAAACTTAAATTTCATAAAGATTCATTATCTCAAGAACGCTCGCATTTAAATAATCAAGATGTTCTTGAAATCATTTCGGAATCAAGTGTAGACTCTAATTCCGATGTGGAAGATATTAAGCTTCAAATTTCATCATCAAACAAAAGCGAATCTTTTTCACGTTTGTTATCTATTTCAAGAACCGATAATAAATATTCAACACTTAGACCAAAATTTAATCCTCCAAGTAGAGATCGGATTATTTCTACGATGGATTTATATGATATTCCAAAATGTCGTTATCAAGAGCCGTTTTATAATGATGAAGAGGATATTGAAGGCGGAAAAGAAGTGGCTCATAAGATTCTAAAGGTTCTGAGTAATGGTCTTTCTAGTTTACAGTCGTTTGTTTCTACCTTAGAAGATATACATGGAATTGATTATTGGCGTAATTCAAAGATGCAAATTTTTGAGTCTTCTCAAAATGCCTTCAAAGTGGACAAAATATTCAGTAATAAAAAGAATTTTGCTAGTCATTCTTTATTAAAAATAATTCCTTTGATTCCACCACCCAATAGAAAAAGGGTTGAAAATTGGTTAAAAGCGAAAGAATATTTGCGTAGGAAAAAAGAAAAAGAAAGAAAGGCAAAATCCAATTCCTCAATTTTGAAATTGGACAAAGTGCCATTTAGAATTGATGACGATGATGATGATGACGATAAGACAATATGTGAATCAACTTGTTCTAATGAAGATACCTTAATTGAAGATACGCAAGTGCTTCCTTCTGGTATTCCATTTAATTTAGATTCATCTCAAGAAGTACAATCCTCGAGTGAAACGGATTCAGTCATTAATCCATCTATTCAAAATATTTTGGATGATTCGAAACTGCTGGATACTATCACAAGTTCTAAACATTGTGGCGTTTCTTGCGGTCAGATTGAATTTTCGTCTGATAGTACCAGAGAAAATGTAGATGCAGAAAACCTACATAATAAAGCTTTAGCTAAAGTAAGTTATAAAGAAGAAGCAAAAATATATTTTACATTATTTACTGAAAATAGTATTAGTACTAAATAGGTATTCTTTTTTAAACTAATAACAGAATCAATTTATCACAATAATGTGCCTTGAAGTTCACATTAATACTCGTGAAGATTTTGTACCCGATCCTCAAAAGGATGCAATTAACGCAGTATTTTACGCAATTCAAAATGATGTTCCTCCTACATCACCAATCAAGCAACTAGATTATGGTAAATATACATACTACTTCATTTAAATGAAAAATAATAATATAAGAATATAAGTTAATATAACTTACTTTTTTTTACAATATTTAAGGTGTAATAGTATTAATTAAAGAAAAATCAGAACATTTGCCGACAAATTATGCTAATGTGACTTACGTTAAAACTGAGGAGCGGCTACTAGAAGAAATCATTCAGTTAGTGATACAGTATGATCCCGAGATTTTGATTGGATGGGAACTGGAGAATTTGTCTTGGGGATATGTATTTCAACGAGCCGCAATTTTGGGCTTTAACTTTTCAACTCGAATTTCTAGGATTCCAAAAGTAAAGTATAACTGGGAAGCAAAATCATTAGATCTTGAAGCATTAGTGGAATTTAAGCTACCAGGTCGTATAGTGTTAGAGATTTGGAGAACAATGAGACATGAAATTGGTAAAAATTCGAAATAATGATTTTCATTTACATCTGTTAACTGTGAAATAATCATTCAATATTTCTTTTATTTCTTAGCCTTATATAGTTACACTTTTGAGAATATCATGTTTCATGTTTTAAATGAAAGACTTCCTTACTATTCCTGGCAAACATTAACACAATTTTGGTCCACTTCTAATCAAAGATCCAGATGTAAAGTCATTGATTATTATACTAAAAGGGTTATTGGTATTTTGAGGATTTTAGAACAATTAGATATAATTGGCAAGTAGTAAAACTATTATTGATTTAATTGAAACTATTTACATTAGCTACAACTTTCATTAAATTTCCAGGTCGTACTAGTGAGTTTGCTCGTTTGTACGGAGTTCAATTTTATGAAGTCTTTTCTCGAGGATCACAATTTCGAGTGGAATCAATGATGTTGAGATTAGCAAAACCATTCAATTACATTCCAGTATCACCATCTAATCAACAACGTGCCTCTATGCGAGCTCCTGAAGCTTTACCCCTAATCATGGAACCTGAATCTTGCTTTTATAGCGATCCTTTGGTTGTTCTTGATTTTCAAAGTTTATATCCTAGTATTATAATCGCATACAACTATTGTTTTTCTACTTGTGTAGGACGAATAGAACATATTGGACAGTACGTAAACTTGAATTATTCTTTAGTATTTTACTTATTATACAAACAGACTTATAATCAATTTTATATTAAAATTATAGATCGGGTCCATTTGTTTTTGGTGCCACTACATTGAAAATCAATAAAAAATTAGCTATTGAATTAGACGGAAAACTGAATTTTTCACCCTGTGGTGTTGGGTTTGTTAAACCGGAAGTACGCAAAGGAGTATTGCCACAGATGCTGACTGAAATCTTGAATACACGATTAATGGTAAAAAAGGCAATGAAAGATCATTCATCTGCAGACAAAACTTTGCAGAAAGCATTGCACTCACGTCAGCTTGGATTGAAACTCATTGCTAACGTTACTTATGGATACACTGCAGCGAATTTTAGCGGGAGAATGCCTTGTATTGAAGTAAATTTACTTTGCCTAATTATTTTTAAATAACATTTATTAATAATTTTGACTAATTACTGTGAAATTTCTAGGTTGGTGATAGCGTTGTTAGCAAAGGCAAAGAAACCCTCGAAAGAGCCATAAGGATTGTAGAATCTACACCGAAATGGGGTGCTCGTGTGGTATATGGAGATACAGATTCGTTGTTCATTCTCTTAAAGGGAAAGACTCGCAAAGAAGCGTTTGAAATTGGCCGTGATATGGCTGATGCTGTCACTCAAGCTAATCCACCACCTGTAAAACTGAAATTTGAGAAAGTACTTCAACCGTCTATTTTACAAGTTTGTAACACTTGAATTAAACTTTATGGACTCTTTTTTCAGCAAGTATTTTATATTAAATACAAAAGAAATGTTTAATTATATTTTTTAGACAAAAAAAAGATACTGTGGTTACATGTATGAAAATGAGAATGATGAAAAACCAGTATATTTAGCTAAAGGAATAGAAACTGTTCGTCGTGATGGTTGCCCTGCAGTTTCGAAGGTATAAATATATTTGACTCAATAAATTATTTATAGTTTATTGATATATCTATTATTATCTAATAATTGAATTTGCATTATTCACAGATATTAGCTAAATCATTAAAAATTTTGTTTGAAACCAAAGATGTTTCACAGATCAAACAATACGTAACACGACAATTTGATAAAATTTTACAAGGAAAAGTATCAATTGAAGATTTAACGTTTGCCAGAGAGTTCCGTGGATTGCGTGGATATAGACCGACTGCTTGTGTTCCAGCGTTGGAATTAACACGTAGATTAATGAAACACGATCCACGAGCTGTGCCTCGAAATCATGAACGAGTGAGATATGTTATTGTCGCAGGTGCTCCCAATGAAGCTCTTATACGTTGTGTGCGATCACCAATGGAAGTCATTCAAGATCCAGGGTTACGACCTAATGCAATATATTACATAACGCGAGTCATTATTCCACCTCTGAACAGATGTTTGAATCTTATTGGAGTTGATGCACATTTATGGTAATTTCATGTTTTTTAAAATAGTTTTGAACTGAATTTGATATTTAATAATTAATTTTGATATTCAATCAAAGGTTCAATAAAATGCCTCATAGGCAAGGTCAAAGGTGCCTTGAAAAAGTAGTAGGACAAGGTACAGATAAACAAAAAATAACAATATCGCAGTATTTCGATAACGCTATGTGCACAGTATGTGGAAAACAAACGACTAATAAGGAAATATGTGATGAGTGCAAACTTAAACCAGGAGAAACTATAATTGTTTTAACTGAAAAAGTTCGGCAAATGGAAAGAGTCAATCAACTAATTAATCGAGTAAGTATGTTCAATTTAGTTGATCAAATTTGATCAATTGTCTGGAAGTAACAAAATAATTCATTTATTTTTACAGATATGTTATTCTTGTACGAGAGAAACTAGCGAAATAAAATGTGAATCTCTGGATTGTCCGGTATTTTACCGTCGAAGTTTATCTGCGACAGATTATATTCGATCATCGAATGTTTACCGATTAATCAATTCTAATTGTAATTTAGATTTTTGAATATTTTTATGTATATGCAAAAGATTATTATTATTTTTATATAAAATTTTATGTTAATATATATTATTCTATGTTTGAATATTACTAAATACAGCTTTATACTTTTGCTCATTACTATTGGCTGCTAATTTTATTTTACTTTTATCATTACTTATTATTTTTCTGATATTTTAAAATTATGTCTTTTTCAACTTATGTGATGCAACTTTACTTACGTTTAATCTGGATTAGTCCTTTTGCAAATTAATGTCCGAAATTTATTTCAGTTAATATTAAATACTTACCTTTGAATATTTCAATTTCTTAATATCATACTTTCGTGTATAAGCCAAGTTAAGAAAGATTCTTCTTTAGGTCATCTTATTATTTTATTAAGCAAATGTTGCAAATGGATTCAGGAAACTGGATTCGGGTTCATATTCTTTTGGAGATGAAAACTCAGAGTGGCATCTGGGAATTAAAAAAAATATTTTTATTAGTATTACTAATTTACTATACTAGTGAAATATTAACTAATTTTAGGTACCCTGTTGTAATACTTCTTAAACTAAGAGCCTAAAAAAGAAGGTTGTAAAAAATAAATTGAACCGGCTAAAATAATTACTCAACAGGTTTATTTCAACAGAAACAATGTACTGTTTATTGTGTCTCTTTTCACCATTAACCTCTACTATACATGAATGACAATTAATCATTAAATAATACACAACGGACTCGCGAAGTAAAGGGAAGAAGTGTAAAACGAACGATAAATAATAACATTGCATACATACGAAACGGTTGAAAATAATCGTGCAAACAAACTATCAAACGAACTGTTCACACAAAAGTCACTCTATTAATTATCAGAATATTATACATTTTAACAAAGAAGAATAAAAGAAAAACTTTAATAAAGTGATGTAATTAAAGGCAGAGAAAAGATATAAAAAAGAAAGAAATGACAAGAAAAGAAAATTAAATGACGATGAAAGAATTGATGAATGTGAAAGTATCACATGATTAGCATATCATTTTGTCAGCACTCATTTATTCTGTCTCGCATCATTATGTCCCTTTTTTGATAACACTTATGCGAATCCGCGACAAGTACACGCTCGTTTATTGTGCTAGATAAAATACTATTGTTTCATCTTTGTAAAAGCATGGTATAAATAAATGCCAAAGCTCTATGTACAATGGATAAAGTTAAGTAAAAGCCGCTAACGATTTTTCGCACGTTCCATCAGACCTAGTGTCAGTTCTTTGATTGTCAAGAGCGTGCGAAAATGTGGGCGCAACTGGTAAATACAGTGATAAAACATTTGCAATTAAGTCGGACTAATATTAAATTAAAAAATACTGCTCGTCGTACGAACTTAAAATATACTTTATATATATATACTTTTTTACATCTCTCACGTACAATTTCTTACGTTTCATTTCTAGACGTTCTTTTTGTATTTTTACGTTTATGTGTTTATTTTTTACTTTTGTATTTTATAACATTTTAAAATAAATAATTATATATCAAAATGAAAACAATATATGTACAAAAATGAAATATTACAATTTATGAACATTCTTAGCTTCGGTTTCAGTTCAGAAATTTAATGTTTAATTATATCTTTTATTAGGACGTTTGCTAAATCGCAAAAATGCAAATTATCTCGAAAATATTTTCATTTTTCATGTTAAACTACAGTTTATTACAAAAATATGATATTCATTTTCAAATTGTCTTTCGGGATGTACAGTTGTATATTACAAAATAAACGCTGCGTTTGAATTGCAATGTGTTCACTTAAAACAAAATATATCATTATTTTACAAAATATATCATTTTGATTGTAGTTTAGAATTAACAGCACTATTTTATAATCTGTTGTATGTTTATCTTAGGTTTGATGTGTTGTCTATATATATTTGTTTTACGTTTACAGCAAGTTTACATTAGATAAATCTGCATTAAAATATTTAAAATGAAACAACAAATTGAGCAAATAATATTTATTATTATGTTTTAAAATATTTCGCTTTACATATTCAAGCTGTTGGTTCGACTGTTTTTCATTCTTTACTATATACTTTATTGCACATTAATCTCGCTTTTCTTTATTATTCATAATATACCGATGCAAATTATTTTAAATTTAATAAATATAATTAATTTACCTTCTTTTCTTTTTAGTGTTTTTTTACATTTACTTCTGTATAAAAATATATATTCCCTTCGGTGTTAAACTTTACAAACTTTATTTGCTTGAAATGTCGTATTATCAATTGTTATAAAAATGACGTAGTAAATATTAATAATATAAATATTAAATGTTTAATTTCAGGTAACAGTTGATATAATGTATAAAATACAGTTTTATTTTTAACATACTTTAAGTGAATTGGCTTGGTATTGTGTATTGATAATTCAGTAAATGTTGTAACTGAAATATACATTTTCTTCAGTCCTTTTGTTTTAAAAATAGCTATTATGTTAGATATTTGATTTAAGTACATTAACATTAATACAGCCTAATTAAATGGTCTATTATATCGAAACAATAATAATTTTGTGTCACTAATAATTTAAAAATTCAAAAAGCAGAATTTCATGAAATAATTTTTGATTATAAAATAATATGGAAAATTGCGACAGAAAAATCACATCAAACATACACAATTTTTTGTTACATTTGCCATGATATTTTACAATGACAAATTTTATTTATGATGAAACTTGCTTGTTGCTTGAACCACAAAATTGAATTACATTCAAAATTTAAAAAAAATCAGACTTAATAAATATTAAATATCTTTCATCAGTTACTTCTTTTTTGATATAAAAGAATAAATCAAGTTCTGAACATTTCCATTCCAACAGTAAAAATTGCAATTTCTTATTCCGAATGCAAAAATTCTTTTCAGCATTTAATTTAAAATTGTACCACAATCATCTTATGCTATTTAGGTACGCTTGAGGCGGAGTCTCCTGCTTTGAGTTCGTGTCTTCTGATCTCAGTGAACGCGGATTTTAGGGATCTGCAAATTTTATTGCATGATGGGTTTTTTGAAGACGACTTCCGGTTGACGCGGCTGTCGCGGTACGCGTCGCTCTATCCTGAGGGCGCGATTCGGGTCTGTCTCTGGATCGCTTGGAGCCTCCGCCATTATTTGTCAGTTACCGGTGCTGTTGGGGCGTCTGCTGGGTGTCGAGAGTGCGGAGCCAGTTGTTGTCGGTGGCCCGGTTGAAGCTGGAGCAATTGCTGCACTCGCAACCGTCGACGACGTTGTGTTGTTGAGCGTTGGCAGCGACGTTTGGTGGCAGTGAGCGCAATGCAGACAAACCGTGCAGGCACCAAGTTTGCGTGCTAATAATGCTCGCAGTTTGAGCGCCGGGCCGAGCTTCATGCCCATGGGTCCGGTTAAGTGGTCCTCTGAGAGAAGGGGCAGCGCAGCACCATCTATTCGGTGTTCCCGAAAGTTCTGCAAAATTGTATCATACATTTTACAATATTATCTTTGAAATGTCTTACAATTAAAAATATAAACGTATGAGTGTTGATAATTAGGTACGTCTAGTTTTTGTATGTATTATTGAGAACAACATTAAAGAAATTATGTGTATTTTCAGAGAATTGTTTAATTTGAGGAGGTAAAAATAAAATTAGCGGAAAGACAATGAAGGACGAGAAGAAAAATACAGGATGTAGAAGAAAAGATGATCATGGACAGTACAAATATCAGTGGAAATACAAAGAGAAGCATGGAGAAAAAGTTTTTGTTATATTAATGAAAATTGATTTGTTGGTAAGAATATGTTACAAATTATAACATATTTCATTAAAACTGTCGCGAAAAAGGATAATTTGTTATTATTTCAGTTTATAAAATTATGTTTACAACATATGTTGACAACATAAAAATATTATACATACACTATTATACTATTATAATATTTTTTATTATTGTAGTAATCATATTTAATTCTTGCAAATGTTTGCGTTATCAACCAGACTTTGACGTAACTAAACAAAAATTGAGTCATTACCAGTGTTTCTATTAATGTGCTTTAATGTTATTTTAGTTTTTTTCTTTGTATTTTCGTTTCTAAAAGCATTTCAGAATATTAATTTTCAAGTCAACAAAAGATCTACTAAATGCCATTGTAAAAGTTTAAATAATTATTATTCTATTTTGACACAATTATAATTGCCTTGTATTTTGGATAATTTTTTGTCTCGTCAGACTGAATAAATAATATTTACTGCAATGTTGTTATTACATTCATTGTAAAAAAGGGTACTTATTATAAAGTCATATAAAGCCACATACTAAAAGTACCAAAACTGGATAACGCGTTTCAAATTACTGGTTACCAGAGTGCGTATCACTTGAGCCAATCCGCAAGCAGAGCAAGCAGATGAAGGCAGCGAAACCGTCCAAAGAAGAAACACAGTTTCAAGATACGCATTCGGATTTGACGAGGCTTAATAAACCGGTGCATAACCGGCATTTGCATTAAATTCCAATGAGCCGACACATCTTGGCCAATTACTTCATTAATTCGCTTAACTCGAAACAATGTAATCTGGGCGCGCACAAAAAGGCAACGAAATCAAGAACAAGGAGCCAATTGCGGTAACAAAAAATAGATCGAAAAAGCCGAGAAGAATAATAATAAAGCAAAATAAAGAACGAAGATACAAAAAAAGAACACAGAAAGACGAGGAGGAAGAAAAAAAGATATCCGGTCCATGGCCGGTAATGATCCTTATTAAAATACACGCGGTCGACGGTTGTACGTGGAGAAGAATGCGCGACGCATTGCTTGTTTTT